>CM076572.1:805271723-805391420 GCA_034641835.2 Pinus albicaulis | reverse complement strand
CTTTTAGAAATTAAAAAATATATATAAAAAAAATATAAAAAATTTAGAAAACTCTCAAAAATTTAAAAATTTTAAATAGTCAAGGTGAGTTTTATTTTTTCTATCTAAAATTTGACTATAGGTTTCTGAATTGGATTTATTTGGAATATCATAAATTCAGAAATATTGGAAATATTTGGCATTTAATTTCATTGGTACCTTCATGATAATATTTTTATCTCGAATTTAAATCGTGGGTTCAAAGTATTTTTCTGCTTACCTGTGGTTGATGAGCTTTAATTGTGGTTTTAAATTACTTGAAATTGGTAATTAATTGTTCAAGTTAACTTTGGGAATATTTCAAGTGATGATAAATTGCATGTCTTTATCGAGCATTGTTAATGCATGATTGTGAAGGTGTTTTATCGGATATCATTGTGGTAAATTTATTTTTCATAGCAGCAGTTATATATCAATTACTTGGCTTTAATTTCATAACGGGATATTTTGACTCCACAAGGCACTGGTTTTAAAGTCTCAAATATAATCAGATCTATAAAATCTCGTTAATCTTAACAAGTACTTGGTCTTTTAGCTGTGTCTCCTAAATTGGTTGATTTTCAACCAGTGCTTTTCCTTCACTTTTGTTAGGGTCTACTTCCCTTAGCTTGCAAGGAGACAGCTTAGAATTGGGGATCAGGGTGACAGCCCCCAATCCGAGTCGTTGTCGCGGTTCCTATACATTCTGTGCGACAACATTTTTTGGCGCCATTGCCGAGAATAGAGTTTTTCTCTCCTTGGTCTTAGCGACATTTTCCAATCTTCTAATCTTTTTCTCGCCATTCATTAGCTCGTCGCACAGCATAGCATTTTCTGGCGTCATTTCATCATCATATCTTTCGTCATATCACTAATCATTTCATCATTTACACCTTTAGCACTCGGACATTTCGGTTGGCTTCTTGTTTGGATAGCGACTCTACTTATTCATCTATTTACTCCCAAACAAGAATCCCCCCCCCCCTGATATCCATCTGCTACTCTCGATTATTTCTTTTGTTTTATTATTAGTTTCATGTTCAAGTGGCGACTCCAATTCTTTCATTTCTTACAAGAGTTCCTGCTAAGAAGCTCGCTTCTTGAGGACCTTTTGACTATTCTTGAACACGGATCTCTTTCTCTAACATCCACTTAACCTTTAAGCAGGTCATCATGGATGACACCTTTCATGACATGCCAGAAGAGGCCATTCCTAAATTGTCTTTTTTCTCAAGTGGTAATGCAGCCATTGCTCTAGAGCATCTATCGACGGTCACTTTTATAATAAATAAATATTGCCGTCCTTCACAATATAATCATGAAGATGTCAAGATACGTATCTTTGGCTATTCCTTAAAAGGTGATGCTATCGATTGGTTTCGAAATTGTCCTGACGGGTATTATTATTGTTTACAACACATAATCAATGCTTTTAAGGATAAATATATAAAACAAGCTGACTTGCCTTGTGCCCCTAATACTATGCAAAGAAATGAAAGTGATCTTGTAGAGAACTCAACTATCAACAGAAAAGTCCAAGACAATTCTCAGGATGAATCCACTTGTACCATGACAGCACAAATCCATGATAATGGTGAAGTAGAAACAAGTTGTCAAATCAGTGTTGACAATGATAAGCATCTTGTTAACGAATTGATTCAGATGGTTAAAGATATACAACTAAATCAAGCTCAAATCATTAAGAATATGGAATTTAATCAAGAAAAAATAATAGCGGATCACGCCAGGGAAATTGGTTCTATGCAGAGTAGGTTATTAGCCTTAGAAGAAAAACATATCAAGGAAATGACGATCATGGAAGCAAATCATGAGAAGGAGATAAACTGTATGCAAAATTTCTTCATGGCCATGAAAGCAAATAATGATGAAGCAATAAAAACATGGAACACAAATTGTTGACTATTGAAGAAAGTCATGCAAAGGAAATCAGTACTATAAATATTAAGCATTCTAATCAAATGACTGTTATTCAGAATAAGTTAGAAAAAATGGAAAGATCACACATGCGGAATTTCCAACCCAATTCAGAATTGTCAACAGATCATAGGCCTCCCAGTTTGCTGAAGCAATTTCCATCTCATCACACGGAGGTGACTTTTCCCATCAAGGAAAAATTAACTATGGTTACAAAGGACGTTAAGAAAGACCGAGCTTATGTGTCACCATTGACAAAGTATATTCAAAATAAGATTGGTCACACTCCAGGTTCATCAGAAGTTTTGTAAAAGCATTTTCAAGATAAGGACAAGAAATCTACAGTGGTCTCATTACTGACATCACAGCCCACTAAGACGAAGAGAAAAAAGCAGAAAAGAAGAAATAAGTGGTTTGATTCGTCTGATGGCCGAGAGCAACTTGACATTCGGATAAGACAGAGTCCTACAATATGTAAGATTGGACATGGCACGTCTGAAAAGCAACCTACAAACTTGCCTGAAAGCAGGCAAATGCTCAGCATGCACTATATTGAGCACATTTGATGCCACAAGGCATCCTTTGTATTGTATCTCTAACCCTACACCTTGTTATTTCAGCATTTCATTTTGCAGTTAGAGTAGATTTATTTTTCATGTTAAGTAGAATAATAATTTAAAGAAGAGCTTCTATTTTTCATGTGCTTAATGTTATATGAAGATATTTGGATGGATGCTACTTATGTAATTTTGTGTGTTGCTTGGATACAGATTCTGGATTCTCACATTCCTCCAATGAAGCAACATGTCCCCAAGTAGAGCCAGATGTTGACCACACTTTGTCAACAACCCCTTAGCAGTACACCCCTATTTTTTCAAATGGGATTCATAATGTTCGACGTGTTCGCACCATTCAGATTCCATCGATAGCCGACAATTTTATGAACGATGTAAACCCATTCTGCATGTTTATGATGTAAATGATCTATGTAAGACCACCATGTATGTAACAACCTAGGTAAGCCTAGTATGTTGGTGATGATTTCTATCCTAGGAGGTTTTTTGTCTCACTGATTTGCTTGTGCTTTTCGACACAAGTGATCGGCAGAGTTTTCCCCTCCAGCTTCACCCCAAAGCTAGGGTGGATTTTGTCATCAAGATGCTAAGTGAGTCCTAGTGTTTTCTATTGAGTTTTTGTAAAGTAATCTGGGAATGATCCTAGCTAATTGGCTAGATCATTTTATTACAGATTGCTAGGTCTACTAGATCATGTTTTGAGTCGCAGAATTGGGTAAGTACTTGAGGGTCTATACGAATGGGTATTCCCCCTTTATGTGTCTAAATGTATTTATCTTATGTAAGGAGGATTGGAAAAAATAATTAAATCCCCTCTCAGTCAATTAATTAAATTTTCTGGCCAAATTAATTAAAAATCCTAAGCCAGAAATTTAATTAATTTTAGGTCCTAGGTGAGTTAAAATTCTTCAAAGGCAAAATTCGTAGGTCCTTAAAAAATAAAAAACTTAAAGGTCCTAGGCCAAGGGAATATTGAGAATTTCAAGAAATTTTGGACCCTTGGGCCTTGGTGGTTAAGTCAAAGTCAAAATTTTGAAGTAATTAACTCAAAAATATTATTTTTGAGGTAATTAAAATGGAATTAAATGATAAATTCGAATTTCCTCAAAACTATAATTTCGACGGTCTAGATTAAAAGATGATTAAATCTTTTCGACGATTGAGATTATTTTGACATGGATCAACTAAACTAGCCGTTGGAGATTTTATCTTATAAATTAGAGGTCTTTGTCAGTGTTTCAATCATTCGATCTCTGGATCATGCACTCGCTCTTGAAGCTCTCCTGAAATATTTTCTAGAATAATACAAACGAAGCCTTTGGGGTTTTATTTTGATGGTGGTGTTCTTCTTCAGCATTTTATGGTAAACTTGTTCTTAATATTTTGCTGGTGATTATTTTAATGGATTGTTGATTAATGGCTCTTGTAGAGTAATCTACGTACAGATATCTTGCTTAGGTTACTGGATCTAGGGTAAACATATTAATTGGAACGAGCTAACTGTTATCTCTAGCTCTTGAAAATTTTATGTTTTATCACTATTTCTCTATTAATTTGACAGTTTAACTTTAAGTTTGTAGAAATCTTCCGGATTTAGAACTGGGCGTTTGGGGAAGTCCTAGTTTGGACCAGCTGACTCCCAGGAGGTAAGATCTGAAGAGCCCTCCGGATCTAATTCCCCGGACTTATCTTAAATTCCATTTTTTTGCAGGGATCTTTATTGGGCTTGTGCCTCTCTTTTAAATTTCTATTTTCTGATTGTGCTGAATTGTTTTAAATCTGGCCAAGAGGGTCTCTGATCTGTAAATTAGCAGTGTAAATCCCGCTCATTTTTATTTTTAATTCACCAGGATTTTTTGGGGTTTGTTTTTACTTTGTACATATACTATTTTTCTGGGTTTGCTGGTTTCTTGTTATGTGCAGGTTCTACAGGGAGTTTCTCAAAAAAATTCAGATCTGAGCCAAATCTAGGCCCTGGAGGGTAAGATCTAGCCTCAGGGTTGTTTTGGATTACAGATCTGGGCTTAGTTTTGCTGCAAAAGTGTAAATCTCAGGTGCATCTAAATCTATATTTTTAAAATCTGAGTTATACTGCTAGGTGAAGAATTTTTACATACGCTGGTTGTGCCTGAATGATCTATTGCGGCGTTCCTGTCCTTCCCTTAAATCTCATTTTTCGTCGCAGCCCTCTTCTCGCATTGCCATCCTCACTGCGTCTTTCTTTATCCCCATCGTTGTCTTTTTATCTTGGCATCTCCATTTTCACAGTTTTCTTTCATATGAATTTTGCCCTAGCCCACATCCTCATTTCTCCCCTACGCTGATCTGTCCGAGCCTCCCATCCCTCTGCGTAAACGTCCCTCCATAGTGGTCGTCGTCCAGCTTGCTCCTTCCGCTTTCCATTTCCAGCAACTTATTCCCTCAAAGGCTATTCCTTTCTCTTTTATGCTGACTATCACTCCTCACGCAGACCTGTGTGCCTTCTTCTCCGCATCCACGTTGTCCTCCCTGCGGCCTCCACTGACTCCTTCTCATCCACTGCCAGCAACTTATTCCTTCGACGGCTCATCCTCATCACCTCCCTTGCCGTCAACCTACCCAGCAATACCATAACCCAAATCCAACTCCTTTGTATTTTTATTTTGGTTTCTTACGTTTGCTTTAATTTAGGTTTTAAACCTTTGATTTTAGTTTTTCTTAACTTTAGAATTTATTTTTTTATTTTTTTATTTTTTTTTTCGATTTTTTTTTTTAGTTTAGTTTAGTTAGAGTAAAGTTTTAATCTAACTTTAGGATTTAATTTTTTAAATTTTTTAGAAACCTTAATAAATAAAAAATTTCAAAAAATGCTTACCCTTTTTGGACTTTAGTTCTATTTGTATATATATTTTTGTTTTCACAAAATTTTAGAAATTAATATATATATATATATATATATAAAATTTAGAAAACTCTCAAAATTTTTAAAATTTTAAATAGTCAAGGTGAGTTTTACTTTTTCTATCTAAAAGTTGACTATAGGTTTCTGAATTGGATTTATTTGGAATATCATAAATTCAGAAATATTGGAAATATTTGGCATTTAATTTCGATGGTACCTTCATGATAATATTTTTATCTCGAATTTAAATCGTGGGTTCAAAGTATTTTTCTGCTTAACGGTGGTTGATGAGCTTTAATTGTGGTTTTAAATTACTTGAAATTGGTAATTAATTGTTCAAGTTAACTCTGGGAATATTTCAAGCGATGATAAATTGCATGTCTTTATCGAGCATTGTTAATGCATGATTGTGAAGGTGTTTTATCGGATATCATTGTGGTAAATTTATTTTTCATAGCAGCAGTTATATATCAATTACTTGGCTTTAATTTCATAACGGGATATTTTGACTCCACAAGGCACTGGTTTTAAAGTCTCAAATATAATCGGATCTATAAAATCTCGTTAATCTTAACAAGTACTTGTTCTTTTAGCTGTGTCTCCTAAATTGGTTGATTTTCAACCAGTTCTTTTCCTTCATTTTTGTTAGGGTCTACCTCCCTTAGCTTGCAAGGAGACAGCTTAGATAGAGAGATTGGGGATCAAGGTGACAACCCCTGATCTGAGCCGTTGTCGCGATGCCTAGACATTCTATGCGACAACATTTTTTGGCGCCATTACCGGGGATAGAGTTTTTTTGTCCTTGGTCTTAGCAACATTTTCGAATCTTCTAATATTTTTCTCGCCATTCATTAGCTCGTCGCATGGCATAGCATTTTCTGGCGCCATTTCATTATCATATCACTAATCATTTCATCATTTACACCTTTAGCACCTGCACATTTTGGTTGCCTTCTTGTTTGGGTGGCGACTCCACTTATTCATCTATTTACTCCCAGATAAGAATCCCCCCCCCCTGATATCCATCTGCTACTCTCGATTATTTCTTCTGTTTTAGAATTAGTTTCATGTTCAAGTGGCGACTCCAATTCTTTCATTTCTTACAAGAGTTCCTGCTAAGAAGCTCACTTCTTGAGGACCTTTTGACTATTCTTGAACACGGATCTCTTTCTCTAACATCCACTTAACCTTTAAGAAGGTCATCATGGATGACACCTTTCATGACATGCCAGAAGAGGCCATTCCTAAATTGCCTTTTTTCTCAGGTGGTAATGCAGCCATTGCTCTAGAGCATCTATCGACAGTCACTTTTATAATAAATAAATATTGTCGTCCTTCACAATATAATCATGAAGATGTCAAGATACGTATCTTTGGCTATTCCTTAAAAGGTGATGTTATCGATTGGTTTCGAAATTGTCCTGAGGAGTATTTTTATTGCTTACAACACATAATCAATGTGTAATATTCCCAATTAGCGATAGCTAATTGGAAATATTAATTTTGATCAATTTTGCCTTCTATAGTTAAAATATAAATAAAAGTGAGTAAGAGGGGGATATAACTCACTTAGAATAAAGTGCACTCCCTAAAGTCACCTAGTATCAACGTTGTGACTAAGGTGTGCCAAGGGGGGCCAAGTGACCACGTGAAGGGGGACCCACATGGACTGCGTGAGCATGGCCAGCGCATTTGAGTTGGCAACATGGGCCAAATGGAGGCAACGTAGGAGATGGTGGGGCCTAGGGTTGAGAGAGGCCCATCGTTATAAAAAGGAGGAGAGCCTCCTCATTTCCTCATTCGATTTTATGCATATTGAGCTGGTCACTTCGACTTAGAGCACGATGGCTGTTTAGCTTGTCTGCAGCACTGTTTAGTGCATCGGGTGTCTCCGTTCGGAGATCCTACCCTCAGCCCCGGGAGACTTCGAGTGCTTGCTCGGGTGAGGCAGTCTCATCAGTATTTTGCAGGAGGATTGGTGTTGGCATTTCGTGGGAGGAGTAGAGCCATAGAGACTGCGCAGTCTTGAGAGGGAGGACGCAATCCATCTTGAGGGAGCTCCGGGGTAGCAGTATTTCGGAGGATTTTGGTTAGGAGATTGAGCAAGGGGCCAGCCCTTGCCTATTGGAGACTTTTTGGCAAAACGGGAGGCCATCTTTTGGAGGGTTTCATTCAGCCTCAGCGTGGCCCTTGGGAGGAAAGCGTAGATCCTCATGGGAGGTATTTTCGGGGGTCATCCATTCCAAAAACACTCTCTGGGCTTTTCTAGGTATTGTGAGTAGAGGCGGATTCCAGAGTTTAAGCTCATTCCGAGTAGGGGAGCAACCCCAAATACTCATTTTGTTCTAGCAGTAACAGCAGCACGACAGTTTTCCAGCAGCTTGGACGCAGAGCAGAGAGCAGCCATTCCTTTGATATTCTGAGAGTATTCCTACACTTGCCTGGTGCAAGTCAAGGTGCCATCACTCTGATCACCTCTTGTACTCATTTCTATTTCTCAGTATAATAAAATGGCTCAGTATTCTCTCTATTTCATGTGTATCTACTTCATGTTCAGTTTATAGCATTTTGTATCTTGTTGTATGCTTTGTATTACTGGTTATTTCCCTTTTGGGATATTACACAATACTTTTAAAGATAAATATATAAAACAAGTTGACTTGCCTTGTGCCCCCAGTACTATGCAAAGAAATGAAAGTGATCTTGTAGAGAACTCAACTATCAACATAAAAGTCCAGGACAATTCTCGGGATGAATCCACTTGTACCACGACAGCACAAATCCATGATAGTGGTGAAGCAGAAACAAGTTGTCAAATCAGTGTTGACAACGATAAGCATCTTGTTAACGAATTGATTTAGATGGTTAAAGATATACAACTAAATCAAGCTCAAATCATTAAGAATATGGAACTTAATCACGAAAAAATAATAGCGGATCACGCCAGGGAAATTGGTTCTACGGAGAGTAGGTTATTGGCCTTGGAAGAAAAACATATCAAGGAAATGACGATCATGGAAGCAAATCATGAGAAGGAGATGAACTGTATGTAAAATTTCTTCATGGCCATGAGAGCGGATAATGATGAAGCAATAAAAAACATGGAACACAAATTGTTGACTATTGAAGAAAGTCATGCGAAGGAAATCAGTACTATAAATATTAAGCATTCTAATCAAATGACTGTTATTCAGAATAAGTTGGAAAAAATGGAAAGATCACACATGCGGAATTTCCAACCCAATAAGAATTGTCAACAGATCATAGGCCTCCCAGTTTGCTGAAGCAATTTCCATCTCATCACACGGAGGTGACTTTTCCCATTAAGGAAAAATTAACTATGGTTACAAAGGATGTTAAGAAAGACCAAGCTTATGTGTCACCATTGACAGAGTATATTCAAAATAAGATTGGTCACACTCCAGGTTCATCAGAAGTTTTGTACAAGCATTTTCAAGATAAGGACAAAAAATCTACAGTGGTCTCATTACTGACATCACAGCGCACTAAGAAGAAGAGAAAAAAGCAGAAAAGAAGAAGTAAGCGGTTTGATTTGTATGATGGCCGAGAGCAACTTGACATTCGAATAAGACAGAGTCCTACAATATGCAAGATTGGACATGGCATATCTGAAAAGCAGCCTACAAACTTGCCTGAAAGCAGGCAAATGCTCAGCAAGCACTATAGTGAGCACATCTGATGCCACAGGGCATCCTTTGTATTGTATCTCTAACCCTACACCTTGTTATTTCAGCATTTCATTTTGCATTTAGAGTAGATTTATTTTTCATGTTAAGTAGAATAATAAATGAAAGAAGAGCTTCTATTTTTCATGTGCTTAATGTTATATGATGATATTTGGATGGACGCTACTTATGTAATTTGGATGGACGCTTGGATACAGATTCTGGATTCTCACATTCCTCCGATGAAGCAACGTGTCCCCAAGTAGAGCTAGATGTTGACCACACTTTGTCAACGACCCCATAGCAGTATACCCCCATTTTTTCAAATGGGATTCATCATGTTCGACGTGTTCGCGCCATTCAGATTCAATCGACAGCCGACAGTTTTATGAACGATGTAAACCCATTTTGCATGTTTATGATGTAAATGATCTAAGTAAGACCACCATGTATGTAACAACCTAGGTAAGCCTAGTATGTTGGTGACGATTTCTATCCTAGGAGGTTTTTTGTCTCACTGATTTTCTTGTGTTTTTCGACACAAGTGATCAGCAGAGTTTTCCCCTCCAGCTTCACCACAAAGCTAGGATGGATTTTGTCATCAAGATGCTAAGTGAGTCCTAGTGTTTTCTATTGAGTCTTTGTAAAGTAATCTGGAAATGATCCTAGCTAATTGGCTAGATCATTTTATTACAGATTGCTAGGTCTACTGGGCCATGTTTTGAGTCGCAGAATTGGGTAACTACTTGAGGGTCTATACGAATGGGTATTCCCCCTTTATGTGTCTAAATGTATTTATCTTATGTAAGGAGGGTAGGAAAAAATAATTAAATCCCCTCTTAGTCAATTAATTAAATTTTCTAGCCAAATTAATTAAAAATCCTAAGCCAGAAATTTAATTAATTTTAGGTCCTAGATGAGTTAAAATTCTTCAAAGGCAAAATTCGTGGGTCCTTAAAAAATAAATTTTTAAAGGTCCCAGGCCAAGGGAATATTGAGAATTTCAAGAAATTTTGGACCCTTGGGCCTTGGTGATTAAGTCAAAGTCAAAATTTTGAGGTAATTAACTCAAAAATATTATTTTTGAGTTAATTAAAATGGAATTAAATGATAAATTCGAATTTCCTCAAAATTATAATTTCGACAGTCCAGATTAAAAGATGATTAAATCTTTTCGACAGTCGAGATTATTTTGACATGGATCAACTAAACTAGCCGTTGGGGATTTTATCTTATAAATTAGAGGTCTTTGTCAGTCTTTCAATCATCCGATCTCTGGATCGTGCACTCGCTCTTGAAGCTCTCTTGTAATATTTTCTGGAATAATACAAACGAAGATTTTGTGGTTTTATTTTGATGGTGGTGTTCCTCTTCAGCATTCTATGGTAGACTTGTTCTTAATATTCTGCTGATGATTATTTTAATGGATTGTTGATTAATGACTCTTGTAGAGTAATCTACGTACAGGTATCTTGCTTAGGTTATTGGATCTAGGGTAAAAATATTAATTGGATCGAGCTAACTGTTATCGCTAGCTCTTGAAAATTTTATGTTTTATCACTATTTCTCTATTAATTTGACAGTTTAACTTTAAGTTTGCAGAAATCTTCCGGATTTAAAACTGGGCGTTTGGGGAAGTCCTAGTTTGGACCAACTAACTCCCAGGAGATAAGATCTGAAGAGCCCTCCAGATCTAATTCCCCGGGCTTATCTTAAATTCCATTTTTTTGCAGAGATTTTTATTGCGCTTGTGCCTCTCTTTTAAATTTCTATTTTCTGATCGTGTTGAATTGTTTTAAATCTAGCCAAGAGGGCCTCTGATCTGTAATTTAGCAGTGTAAATCCCTCTCCTTTTTATTTTTAATTCACCAGGATTTTTTGGGGTTTGTTTTTACTTTGTACATATATTGTTTTTTTGGGTTTGTTGGTTTCTTGTTATGTGCAGGTTCTACAGGGAGTTTCTCAGAAAATTTTCAGATCTAAGCCAGATCTAGACCCTGGAGAGTAAGATCTGGCCTCAGGGTTGTTTTGGATTACAAATCTAGGCGTAGTTTTGCTGCAAAAGTGTAAATCTCAGGTGCATCTAAATCTATATTTTTAAAATCTGAGTTATACTATTGGGTGAAGAATTTTTATATACGCTGGTTGTGCCTGAATGATCTATTGCGGTGTTCCTGTCCTTCCCTTAAATCTCGTTTTTCGTCGCAGCCCTCTTCTTGCACTGCCATCCTCACTGCGTCTTTCTTTATCCCCATCGTTGTCTTTTTATCTTGGCATCCCCATTTTCGCAGTTTTCTTTCATATGCATTTTGCCCTAGCCCACATCCACATTTCTCCCCTACGCTGATCTGTCTGAGCCTCCCATCCCTCTGCGTAAACGTCCCTCCATAGTGGTCGTCGTCCAGCTTGCTCCTTCCGCTTTCCATTTCTGGCAGCTTATTCCCTCGACGGCTGTTGCTTTCTCTTTTATGCTGACTATCACTCCTCACGCAGACCTGTGTGCCTTCTTCTCCGCGTCCACATTGTCCTCCCTGCGGCCTTCGCTAACTCCTTCTCATCCGCTGCCAGCAACTTATTCCTTCGACGGCTCATCCTCATCACCTCCCTTGCCGTCGACCTGCCCAGCGATACCATAACCCAAATCCGACTCCTTTGTATTTTTATTTTGGTTTCTTACGTTTGCTTTAATTTAGGTTTTAAACCTTTGATTTTAGTTTTTCTTAACTTTAGATTTTAGTTTTTTTTTTTTTTTTCGATTTTTTTTTTAGTTTAGTTTAGTTAGCGTAAAGTTTTAATCTAACTTTAGGATTTAATTTTTTAAATTTTTTTAGAAACCTTAATAAATAAAAAATTTCAAAAAATGCTTAGCCTTTTTGGACTTTAGTTCTATTTGTATATATATTTATGTTTTCACTAACTTTTAGAAATTTAAAAAAATATATATATATATATATATATATAAAATTTAGAAAACTCTCAAAAATTTTAAAATTTTAAATAGTCAAGGTGAGTTTTATTTTTTCTATCTAAAATTTGACTATAGGTTTCTGAATTGGATTTATTTGGAATATCATAAATTCAGAAATATTGGAAATATTTGGCATTTAGTTTCGATGGTACCTTCATGATAATATTTTTATCTCGAATTTAAATCGTGGGTTCAAAGTATTTTTCTACTTAGCTGTGGTTGATGAGTTTTAATTGTGGTTTTAAATTACTTGAAATTGGTAATTAATTGTTCAAGTTAACTTTGGGAATATTTCAAGTGATGATAAATTCCATGTCTTTATCGTTGTTAATGCATGATTGTGAAAGTGTTTTATCGGATATCATTGCAGTAAATTTATTTTTCATAGCAACAGTTATATATCAATTACTTGGCTTTAATTTCATAACGGTATATTTTGACTCCACGAGGAACTGGTTTTAAAGTCTCAAATATAATTGGATCTATAAAATCTCGTTAATCTTAACAAGTACTTGGTCTTTTAGCTGTGTCTCCTGAATTTGTTGATTTTCAACCAGTTCTTTTCCTTCATTTTTGTTAGGGTCTACCTCCCTTAGCTTGCAAGGAGACAGCTTAGATAGAGAGATTGGGGATCAGGGTGACAGAACCCGATCTGAGCCGTTGTCGCGGTGCCTAGACATTCTGTGCGACAACAGGGTCTACATTCCAAAATAGAAGAGAGCCATTATCATTCAGGATTGTAAGATTCGAGGAGGGAGGGACCTTTAGGAGGTTTCATGATACTAGTCCAACATGGGTAGAGGATCAAGAGCAAGAGGCTTCTAAGGTTGAGAAGGGACCATCAACACCAATAGCAAGGACACAAACTATAGATCCTGAGGAGGTGCGAGATGTTCCTTTGAGCTCCACCAAAAGGAGGTTGAGATGGGTCGAACAGATCTTGAGAGATGTTGATGAGCATGTGGAGGCACCTAGAAGCACTTTTAAGCAAAGTAGACCGCCAAAGATATTTTCCAGTATTTTGGCTTCTCAAGCAGCATCAGTTAGTCTGAGCCTTCACTTTTAAGGAGGCTAGAAATGTGCAGGTCTGGAGGGGATTCCATGGTGGAGGAGTATAGCTCCATCATGAGGAATGATGTGTGGGACATAATGTTGAGGGAAAAGGGAAAGTTTGTGGTCACTTCTCGATGGATCTTCAAGATCAAGCATGCAACTAATGGCAATGTCAAGAAGTACAAAGTGAGGTTCATGTCAAGAGGATTTCGCCAAAATGAGGGAGTGGACTATGTGAAGACATTTGCTCCTATTGCCAGATATGCATCTATTAGAGCGGTCATATCTATGAGGAAGAGGTGTATATTGAGCAATCTCAAGGCTTGGAGGTGCATGGGAGAGAGTCTCATGTATGCAAGTTAAAAAGGCCCTTTATGGGTTGAAGCAAGCTTCGTGCACATGGTATGCCACCATTGATGAATATCTTCTTGGTTTGGGCTTCACCAAGAGTGAAGGGAACTTCAACTTGTACTATATACTTGCTAAGGGTGAAACACTTGTCTTGGTCCTCTATGTGGATGATCTTTTCTTGAAGGGATCGGAGAAGCTCATAAGGATGTGCAAGGAGGACCTTGCGTGATGCATAACTTTTTGGGATTAGAGATGTGGCAACAGCCAGGAGATATTTTCCTAAGGCAAGGAAGGTATGCAGTTAAGATCCCAAGTAGATTTCAGATGGAGGATTGCAAACCGATGTCTAAACCTATGACCACCAACTTGAAGAAGTTAAGTGCATCTGAAGGAGAGTTGGTGGATCCCACATTGTATAGGTAGTTGATTGGGTCCTTGATGTATCTAGTCAACACTAGGCCAGATATTTGTTTTGTTGCGAGCACACTCAACCAGTCATGGTGGAGCTAAGATACAGGGTCATTGGGTGGGAGCGAAGCATGCGTTGAGATACCTGTGAGGTATAGTGGACTTTGGATTGAGATATGTTGGAGTTGGAGTAGAGTTGAAGGGGTATGCAAATTCTAATTGGGCTAGGAGTGATATGGACAGAAAATCCACTCTAGATGTTGTTTCGACTTGGGATCAACCATGATCTCACGGTGTAGAAGGAAGCAGTAGTCAATGGCATTTAGCTTATTAGAGGCAGAGTTCATGGCAACGAGTATGGCGAGTTGCGAAGCCATATGGCCTCATAAGATCAAAGTTATTTGGTCTTGAGTTTAATCCCACAGTGATTCACTGTGATAATCAGAGTTGCATTAAGCTCTCTGAAAATCCTGTGTTTCATGACAGATCCAAGCATATAGAGATTAGATATCACTTCATCAGAGACAGGGTTCAGAAAGGTGTTGTGAGATTGCAATACATTTCCACAAAGGAGCAAGTGGCAGATATTCTCACCAAGCCTCTAGTGAAAGGGAATTTTGTGTTTTACAGGGACAAGCTAGGGGTGGTGAAGAATCCCTTCCTCGCTAGGAGGGAGTGTTGAAGTTCTTGGTAGCTTCAAAAGGTCTTCTACATGAGCTCGGTGTCTTAGCATGTAGAAGATGGTTGATTACCTCTTTAGGTGCTTGCTTTAAGTGATTTATGACTTCTTTCCTAAGCGTAACTTAGGAAAAGTACAATAATTAAAGTCAATTAATTATTGTGGACTATTAAGCCAAAGTACCAAGGATAAATAATAAAATTATTTAAAAGACTTAGATATTATCTCAGCCATTGATCTCAAGTGAGGCGAGACCTAATCTCAACCATCAATCACTTAGGAAATTAGGGTTAGGGAATTGACTTAATGAAATTATAAAATAAGCCTAAGGGAGAGGTGAAGACACACAAGTGAAGGAAGCTTCAGGAGTATTTCCAGGAGGCCAAGTTCAGGAAATCGAAAAGTCGAGTAGCTGAAGCGCAAAGGAGGCCAAGTTGTGGAGAGGTCGACTTATCCAATGGGGCAAATTTTCTTGAGTGCGTAGGGGTTGTGTGAGGAGGAAAGTAGAGGGTCGATTTGCTGGTTGTGGAGGTCGAGTTTCTCTAGGGCCGAATTCTTCAAACAACAGATTTTCTGGTGGGTCGAATTCCTTGGGCCAAGTTTTCTCATGGGAGCTGAGTTACATGTTCCACTAATGCATTTTTCTACATATTTTTCTCTGTGGGTCTAGGCCCAGATTTTCTCGAGGATTTTAATGATGGAAAATTGTTATGTGTATATACTCATTGTTATGATGTGATTGATCTCTCTGATTTTATTTTTCTACTAAAAATATTTTATTTTAGAAGTTCAATGCCAATGCTTTTGTTTTCACAACAATTCAAACTTTTGTTTAATAATTTTCTGGGAATAAAAATTGTTGAGGTATAAATAAATTTGGGCTAGCATTGTAAATTTAACACTATCCACATTCCATCTTCGAATTGATTGCCATCTGTCACTAGTATTGGTTCCCTGTTTTCCTCAATCTTGAGTAGGTGCTTGAAAACTCTACCCTAAGAGGTTGATGCAATAGAAAGAAATGAAAGAACATGAGCCATGATGATAAAATGCAAAAAAAAAAAAAAATTGGTTAGGATATAATAAAGTGCATGGATAAAAGTCTAGCCTGAGCTCTACCCCCCTCATCAGCCCTCGCCTAGTGCTCTACCCCCCTCATCAACCCTCGCCTAGTGCTCGGCTAATGCATGAGAAATAAAAATGAAAGGAACCATGAATATCCCATCTGTGATGGGCAATTAACCACTTCATCCTTAAAGGATCAACAATGCATAAATAAATGCTTGTAACCCAAGCTATGCAAGCAAAGGAAAATCAATGAAGAAAAAGGCACACAAGAGGGGTGGTAAAAATAGGTTGATGAAAGGGGTAACTCAAGTCCCATAATTGCTCTCTCTTCACATTATAACAATAAAGGATGATGGAATTTCATAGTTTATACAAAGATTGTGGCATCCCACATGAAGTAAACCCCTACTTATTGATGGCTCAGTGTAGGAATTCTTCCTCCCCTTAGCATTGGAAGCACCTAATAGGGCCTTTTGACAACCCTCCATTATATAAGCATGGTAAATTATGTACAAATCATGAGCTAGGAAAACATTTAAAAATGATGTTTGTGCGATGTAAAATTATGCCTTTTGCATTAAATATGGCCCACTATAATACTCATGGTTATTTTAGCTATGACGATGATCTCATTTTTTTTGAGTGTATGTATCAGATGCTTACTCCCAGGTATACCTAGCATCCCTTGAGGGATTGTTTGAGACTTCTCCAACACTTCAAAGAGGACGTCCAGCCCCATTTGATGACCATTCTGAGCACCACAGCTAGGACGTTCACCACGCTATGAAAAATGTTCACCTTAGGATGTATCCAACATTGATAATGACCTTCTCTTCTCCCCAAGAGCTTGGAACATTGTACATTGGAGCCAAGACGTTGCCTAGAAGACAAATGTACCCTAGAGGCTGCAAAACACCCCCAGGTTGGCATTGTACCTTCTTGATGGATGTTGCCCTATTTCTAAACCAATTTGATTTTGGTAACTTCAAATCCCTCTAGGGGGTGGTACACTTTTCTAGATGATGATGCCATGCCCTAGCCTTGCGATGTCCTCCTCATGTGGCTTGGAATGATGACATGGGCTTGGTTGATGATGACGTATTAATGTGGAAGGGTTTGCTTGATGATTGGACACGTGTTGATGAGGAGATGGCCCATTGAGTGAGGAACACTCTTTTGACCCATCCATGACACATTCTAATGGATATATTCACCCTTGGAGGACCTTTTGCTCACATGTGTGGGATAAAAGGAGGCTAATTGTTATGTTTTATCACTGAAATGGCTATCCTTTAGGTAGGCTTGTGACCTACTTAAATTGTAATCACATGACTTATTATTTTTAGGGATTTTAGTCAACTTTACTCCAAAATTGACTTGGTTTCACTTTTACAAATAGAGGGAAGTTGGAGAGTGTCATTGTCACACACACATTACTCGTCTCTTAAAGAGTGTGCACTTGTAGCCTCTTTTCTCTTGGACACAATGGAGCATTGATGTAGCAAATTGGCTTGGCAAGGATAATGTAATTGGAGGGCATTTTCTCTTGTATTGATGAACTGATTATATGGTGATTTTGTGCAACTTTACTGTAAGTATCTTCCATTTTGAATTTTTTATAGAAATAGGGTTTCACAAAAAATTTCATCTTAATGTATTGAATCTTTTATGGCTCTCACATCTCCTTTTGCAAACCTATCACCAAATTTCCATCAAGGAACCTTTTTATAGCTTCCTTGCACTTAAAATCTCCAATTGATTGAAAGTTGTTAAGGTTTTGATGGAGGGGTTTTCTCTCTCATAACTTGCTCCAATCAGTCTTTTGCCAATGACCTCAGCGTTTGACTCCATATGTCACAGGATTGAAAAAGGCGCTAGTCTATTTAATGTGTCAATCTTTATAAAAATAAATAAAACCCAAAATTTCCCTTTTTTTATTTTCCTAGGTTAAATTAGGGTTAGGTTATAGCAAAATTTGTATTTAATTGCATAGAATACCTTGGACCTCATAGTCCTTGGGTTAGGCATGCATCTTCTCAATTTAAAAAGTAAAATATCATTTTTTATGTGTTTTTAATCCACCTTTTCGAGGATGACGTCTAGGGTTTTGTAGCTATTTTATGCATTTTCAACTATTCATAAATTTTTGCAACCTATTTCCTTGTTCACTCATTTAATGGTCTTTGTTTATTTCTAGTTATTCATCATTTATAAGTTATTTTGTTATTGTTGTCATAAATTTTACATGTTATTATTATGTTTTTAAGAAACCCTAATTTATAACAAAAATTGATAATCTAAATGTAGCATGTGTTTGGGTCTATTTGATCCTCTCCATAACCATTCAAACCCTCTAGATTTATCCATAGCTCCTTTGAACTCATTACCTTGAATTATCTCTCATTTCACTCGGCACCCTACTTCATTGAATATCATCTTTGGGTGTTATATTTAGTAAAACCCATGAAGGGTATTTATCTTGGGAGTCCCAAGTAGTCTTGGGTTATCTAATCTCCATGATCTATAGAGAAAATCTCCCTTGTGGGAATAATATCCAAAAACAGAATATCAGTGGAACAGTTACTAAGCTAATAGTGGTGGTTGATCCCATTGTTTCCCTTATTCTAGAGTGCTTAATGAGGCTTTGCACCAATGTGCTAGATTTTTTGGTAACAGGAACCAAAAGAGAAAGCCTCCTTAGTGACACAACAACAGATGTCACCAACCATATCCAACATTGCCTTCAAAATTTCAAAATTAAGACCATCAATAACATGTATTTTTCATTTTGCATTAGGTTTAGAATAGCTAGGAGCTCTTATATGGAGAAATCCCTTTCGTGCATCTACCTATTACATATATTAGCCTTATGCGGGATTCATTTGTCGCATGACTGTCAAACCTCCTCAACCACATCAATTAGGGCATAATGAGAGAAAATATTCCAGAAATATAACTTGAACATATTTATGATCTTAGAAGATTTTTCTTCCAAAGTTCATCAGCCATATGCAAAGAACTCATTCAAAAATAGCATTCCCTTTTAGGAAGTCCAAATAGAAATTGGGGCACTCATCACCTTCCTAGATTCACTGAGCCTAGTGCAAATATGCACACCCCTGGCAATATGTTCCTACTTGCATACAAACAATTTTATCTTCATAGCTCCCTTTAGAAGAGCGAAGCTATGCAGATCCTCTTCTATAAACACTCTAACCTCTTCACATAGAAGCCAAGCATCTTTCAACCCCATCCTCCACCTTTAGGCCATTAGTCTATGCAATATCCCCAAATTAGCAGTCAGCTAATTGGGATATTAATTTTGATTAATTTTGGAAAATCCTAATGTTGGGCGGAAATAAAGTGGGTAGGGGACCCACAATTAATAATTAGGCCAAATAAAGTCTTTTTCTAAAGTCCCCAAGGGAAATTTGCAGCTCTAGTGGTGGGGTTGAGTTGGCCTTAGTTGGCAACGTAGAAGAGGCACGAAAAGGACAGCGTGGGATTGGCTAGAGGAAGGCAGCACGTGATTGGCCAAGGAGAGGAAGCACAGGCCAAGATGGGACCCAAGGCATACATTGGGCCTCAATGGATAAAATGATGAAGGGAAGGCTCATTTGGGCATTCATTCATTCAGTTATTTTCTTCTTGTCATTTTGACAGAGCACGCTTGAGCTGGAGAGCCAAGTCTGCAATGTTGTTTAGCACACGAGATCTTCAAGCAGAGATCTCAACCTCTACCTCGGGGGACTTCGAGTGCTCGCTTAGGAGAGGAGTTCCACACCTTGTGAGGAGAATTTCCATCAGCAGTATCAAGAGGAAGCGTAGCCAATTCTGGACTGCGCAGAGGAGGAGGAGACTACCTAGGGGAGGACGCAGTGGAGAGAGGATTTGGTTGTTCCGAGAGATGAGAAGAGAGGGAGTTGCAGCTGAGATTTTTTGGGGAGGCTTGGAGCTTCCTAACAGGGATCTTTGTAGCATTTTGGAGACTTCCAGCAGTAGGATTTACAGGAGGATCGATTTACCCAGCAATGCAATGAACCAAGCCCAAAAGGATCAATTTTCGGGGTCAAGCTTTGGGAAAACCCTTTCTGGTTTTTTTCGGGTTTATTGAGGAGAAGCCAAGATTAATTTGGCAAAAATTTTTGGGCATATTTTCGGTGTCAAACAGAGATCCTAATTGAGCCAGCAGCTAGAGGAGCTAGAGGAAATTGGGCCGAAATTGCGAGGACAACATTTGGCCAATTCCTTCGTGGGTTTTTGTGGATTTCTTGAGCAGAGTTCGGGGTTAAAGTCCTGGAATTTTCTGAGCAGTGTAACAAGTGTGGAAATTTCTGAATCTTTACCCTTTATGCAGAAATTTTTACTGTTAATCTGGTTATGCTCCTCCTACTTAGATAAGTTATTAACTGAATAAATTCAAGTTAAAATCGAAGCAAAACACATAACAAATCTCCACCAATTCAGATCTAGAACAAGTACATGCCCACATAGACAGAGTGACAGTTATTTCTGGACAAATAGTCCCCGGAAAAACCCAATGCTGGAAAATCGATCTCTGGTTGCTGGAGGGCTTTATTATTAAGAATTTTTCTGAATACAACAACCCTGGGTTCCAGATCTGGAAAACCCAACAGAGATAAAATATATCTACAGCTCACTGGCTGATATAGGGCCAAAATAATGACCGATCCACACCCTCAAACGGGATTTACAAAACTCAGCCAAAAATTAGGGCCTAGAAACCCCAGTGTTGCCCCTGAAGCCTTTGCGTCAGCCTCTGAAGCCCCTTTGACCCTCAATGTTGCTCCGGAAAGGTCTGTGTTACTCCAGACTGGGTGACACAGGCCTTACGTTGCCCCTTAGGGTCTTTGCGTAACCCTTGAGGGTTTTTTCTTTGACGGTCGTTGTCATGGGGTAACTTTCTTGTCAGCACAATTTCGCCCCTCTCTCCCCATTTCCGCCCTCCTCTCCCTCTCTGTGTTGCCTCTTTGAGTTGATTTACACTTTATCCAGATTAGGCACGGGATGGATCATCATCAGTAGCTGGTTCTACACAACCTCCACGGAATTGAAACACTCACGAGAATTTTGGCAAGCCCGCCTAGAATCTCGAACGGCTTGGGTGCTCTTACTGTCTGTGTGTCTTTACAAACCCCAAGACCCCAAACCTTTCCTTTATACTTCTCTCGTTGGGAAACCAACGACCATGATCAGATCTTGAATCAATGGCTAAGATTAAAAGAAATCTTGATCCGTGTGACTTAAGACAATTTCATCACATGTTTAATTAAATTCACTTTAATTATTTAAGTTCCCTAAGTTTTAACTTAGGAAATACATTAAAATAATTAATTAATTTAATATCTCCTAAACCAGATGAAATTTCTCAAATCCATTTTTGGGTCTCGTAGATCAAACATACTCTAGTCCCTCCTCAAAATTTGGGACCTAGAGCACAACTGATGCTACCCCAAATACACAAAATCTCAACACTCCCTCTTAGCATTAAGAGTGTGCTCTAGCAATACATCACACTATGCATTACAAGATTTTGGGCATTGGTTCTGTGCTGTTGATGCTTGGCCTACTGCCACTCAACTCTGCACTGCTACTACCATTCTATATTGTTGCCCATGACTCTGCCACTGCCACTACCACTGCAACCTTTGTACTGCAGCTCCCTCTCAATATGTTGCATATGTGTTGCTCATAGCACTACCACTGTTGATCTGCTGCACTACAACTTCAGTTGTTGAGAGAAACCACTGAATCTTCTGCCCCATCTTTGACAGACAAGTCAGATGAGCTGCATCCTCATCACCGAAGCTCCATAGGTATAGATTTGTGTTGGCATCTGAAGGATGATGCATAGCGACAGCTCTGCACTATGTAAGCAGACTCCCTCTGCACTACTGAAGTCACATCAGCCCCTTGTGCTGAAATCTCTCACGTTGTCGCTACACTACGTTGTCCCTCTGAAGCCTTCTGCGCTGCTACAGCTCTGCACTGCGTAAGCATCTCTGCTCTGCGCTGCTTAAGTCACATCAGCCTCTACGCTGTTGGTGCTCTACTCTGCGCTGCTCCTTCCAGTCTTCAGATCTGCCTCTGCTTCATCTATGATCTATGCACCCACTGCTCCACTTGTCCCGCTACTGTCTTAAGGCTGTCGTAGCTCGTATATGATCCAAGAGATGAGCTACTCAAGGATCCCGCCTTCTCTTCTATGTAGCTCCTCTACATATCCATGTCACCCCACCTCCGTGGTTAATGAGCACCCATGGTTGTCCCATCTTCCGACCCATCATCTGCCATAGCAGCTTTGGAAGAAGATGCTTCCTTGTCCTTTTTCTTCTGAGGACAATTGCTGGCAAAATATCCCATTTCACCACACTGGAAGCACTTGATCTTCAAGAGGTCCTTCTTCTTCTTTGGTTGCTTCTTCGATGCCAAGGTTGCATCTTCCTCATCTTCATTCTTCACTTTGCTTGATCCAGAGCTATATTGCTTCTTGGTGAATCTGCGGAGTTCTTCTTGACGCAGAACTGACCACAAGTTGTCCCAATCTGGGAGGTCTGCTCTACCCAAGATACTTTGGATAAAGGTTTCCCACTCATCCGTGACTGCATTGAGGGCAGCCCTAACCATCACATCATCTTCCACCTTGGCACCAGTTGCAGTCAACTGATCTCTGATCGACGGCAGTCTGAAGAGGAAATGCTCCATGTCTTCTCCCTTGGCCATCATGAATGATCTCATCTGTGTCTCCAACAGCATCTTCCTTTGGACAAATTTTCCCTCATATAGGGAGATCAAGGCCTTCCACATCTCATTAGTTGTCTTCTTCTCAGCTATGTGTGGTGTTGTAGCTTCTAGAGACAGCCTTGAGTTGCAAAAGACCAGTGCCTAGGACATCTTAAAAATCAAAGGTTAAAAGTGGATAATTGTATGAAATGCCTCTGACAAAATATGGAATAGGAGAACAATGGTTTTGGTGGTTCATGGATGGAGAAGACCTTGGAGTCGATTCATGTGAATTTCCTATACTATGAGAGGGCTCAAGAGGCTGCGTGGCTTGACGGCTTTTAAATGGGCCAAGTGTAAAACAATGAGCAGAAATCTTAAAAATATGCAGAGGCGCTGAGAGAGAACGGAGAAGGAACCCATAAGAGACAGGCTTAAGAGATTTAAGAATCTGTCCCCTATGAACTCAGAGGAAACGGATATGGATGAAATATGAACAACAACAGAGGTTCGTGGAGCGCGAATTAAGGGAGTGCAGCAAGATTAATACATGAGCGTTAACACCTAAGCGTTATACAGACACGAATTCATGAATAAAATTGCAGACCACCGGCAGCTACATTACACAAACCATCAAAGCAGAATAGCATGAAAGATGATTACACATAAAGAGGAGATTACTCATAACAAAAGAAAAAGAAAAAAAAACAAATACATACTGCTCATTGCTCCATCTGGAATCCAAATATCAGCTCTATATTCATATTAAGTTTAAACAACTCTCCCAAATATGTGTCTCAGAGCACAGGGAACACAATCATACAAAACTACTGCAAAATTCTTCAAAATTCTAGAACCTTTGTTTCATCTTAGAACTCACTACATATGGAGTTCTCCCTGAGGGTTTCTAATCGAATCTTCGGTCATGGTCGACCCAGACAGGTGAAACCAAAATATCCTAACAAACTATCAAAGTGTGCTTCAAGCAATCGCTCCTGCAACAGAAAAATCAAAACAAAATGGGCAAAATCGGGATTTTACCAGCAAAACATCATTATCTAACAGTAAACTAAGCAAAACAGTTAGCCACAGAGGCCAAATTACAAAGGGGTGGTGAGAAGTGGCGGACGGTTTAGACTTCATCATGTAATTCCATCTGTTGTTCGGCATACTCCACCCTCTGACTCTCATGATTTCCACTCGCCATTACGGAACAGTCAATTTCTCTGTGAAGACTGAATTCTTTGGTGGGGAGCTCTTGGAGGGACTGTGTAACCTGTGACCGAGTGCTTTACCAATGAAAGACTCGTGCTGAATCTGAAAACCAAGATCCTGATTTCGAAGGGGGTCCCAAGCGGTAAGCGGTACTGGAGAGGGGGGGTGCGAAATGACAAGAGGAAGGCACATGGGGGAGAGGGTGGTAGGTGACGTGGAGGGAAGGTGGGACCCGACCGCAACCCGCGGATTGCAAATCTTAACACTAAACAGCGGAGGTAAACCTTAAAGGATGCAAAGTGCGAAGCGCGGGGAGGAGGTAAGTGACGTGGAGGAAGGTGGGACCCAACTGCAAATCGCACATCGCAAAGTTTATGTGTGAGCAGGAGGAGGTTAAGCGTTAAAACCTGCGATGGGCGAAGTGCAGGGAGGAGGTGAGGTGGCACGGATAGTGGTGGGACCGCGCCCGCAAATCGCAAGTCGCGAGATTTAGCTGGGAGCAGCAGTTGGTAAACGTTAAAAGCTGCGGGGAGCGATGTGCAATGGCAGGGAGGTGATGTGGAGGGAAAGTGGGACTCAACCGCATCGCAGTTTAAACAAAAACTTTGCGAGCGCTCAAGAGGTAAGTTGTAAATTGTGCGATATGCGACGCACTAGTCATTGCAAAGTGCAGAAAGGCGAAAGGTAAGGGATATGTGGAATACAAGGGTTTGCATGCAAATTTGGCAATGTCATTGCAAAGTGCAGAAAGGCGAAAGGTAAGGGATATGTGGAATACAAGGGTTTGCATGCGAATTTGGCAATGTGGTAAGATTGAACGGGTCCCACCAAATCGCATCAGCGGAAAAGTAAGTTTCAGCTATGGCTTAAGAGGTAAAGGTTAAAACTTGCGGGGGGCGGTGTTGCCAATGAAGAAATGCAATGTGGGGCTTTATAAAAGGGAAAGATAAGGGTAAGAGAGGGTAAATGAAGGTAAAGAGGGTAGCTGAGATGAAGGATGGCGGAAAGGAAGTTTGCTCACCATTTAAGCCTTATCAGCGACATTTTTCCCCTTTCTACTGAACTGAGATGCAGATTGATTCCTTTGAAGCTCTTTGACAGTCAGGACTTGCCTTCCTTTCTCCTTCTCCACTTGGTGTGTGGTCACAGGCCAACATTAGCTCCATCTGGGGACAGCGTGTTGTTCTTCAATGCGTTGAGAACCTGCAGACCTGAATGCCTGTGCTTTATTGGGTACATGGAGTCACAAATGCACACTAATTAGACAAAGTCTTATACCAACGGTCAAGTGGACACAAAATGGAAGATGTTATAGAAGATGAAATCAAAAATGAAAACAGTGGAAGATGATATGGAAGATGAAATGGGAGAAATACAAACAGTGGAACGATATATACAATGGAATGATATATACAGTGAGCTAGATTAGCCCTCATCAGTGATGAAAGTAAAACTTGAGGAACTGCCCATTTACGGGCACCTCAAGTATGTCTCCTTCTAAGTTCTCTAGCGCAAAAGTATTGTTGCCTTTGTTCTCTGCCACCCTGAATGGACCAAACCAGAGGGGGTCGAACTTCCCATGTTTCCCTTTGTCTGCTCGTCTGATATCCCATCCCAACACCAAGTCTCCAACTTGGATTTCTCTATCTTTAGCTCTTTGGTCAAATAAGCCTTTCATTTTTTCTTGATATTCTGCTAGTCTGAGGCTTACCTGTTCCCGGGTTTCATTCAACTCCACCAACTGATTCATTCTTCGGATAAGGTCATTTGGCTCCTTCTCGCTTTCTTGTAAGAATCG
This sequence comes from Pinus albicaulis, assembly GCA_034641835.2. Lineage (NCBI taxonomy): Eukaryota > Viridiplantae > Streptophyta > Pinopsida > Pinales > Pinaceae > Pinus > Pinus albicaulis. The sequence continues at coordinate 805,366,041 of CM076572.1, read as the reverse complement.
TGCCACAGGTAATGCAAGTTGAAATTGGGAAGACCGTGGTTGTACCATACACCAGCTCATAAGGGGACTTTCCTGTGGATCTTTTAGTGGTGATGAAATTTGCCTAGAGTGGGAACTTGAGCTGAGAATCCTAGTTCTTTTGATTTTCATTGATGGTCTTCTTCAAAATCCTCACCAATGTCTTGTTAGATGATTCAGCCAGCTCGTTGCCCTGTGGGTAGTATGCAATGGAGTGTCCCAGCAAGATGTTGTAACGCTGACAAAAGTTTACAAATTTAGCCGACTTGAAAGCCTGCGCATTATCTGTAATGATTTTAGTTGGGCAATCAAACCTGGCTATTATGTTCTCCTCCAGGAACTTGATCACCACTGAATCTGTAGCACTTCTTGCGGGCACGGCTTCCACCCACTTGGTGAAGTAATCTGTAGCAGTGAGGATCCATCGATGTTGATTGCTAGAGGCAGGCTGGGTGAATCTCTCCTATGAAATCAATTCCCCACTGCTTAAAAGGTTCTTCAACATGTACTGGGATCAACGGGAGAGGTGCATACCTTTGCTTTTCAGCGAACGTCTGACACTTCTCGCAGGCCCGGACACGAGCATGTACATCACCAAACAGTTTAGGCCAGAAGAAACCTGCCCTCGGGATCTTGCATGTAGTGGATTTCCAGCTATAATGTCCGCCACATATTCCTTCATGGAATTCAGCCATCACTTGGTCCACTTCCTGCTCTGTTAAACACAATAGTAGGATCCCCGCCAGGTCTTTCCAGAAAAGTCACCTATTTGCCACGATATACTTTCGAGAATTCAGCCTTAAGGTGCGGTACTTGGCCTTATCATAGTTAGGAGGACATCTCAGGATTAAAAGATATTCCACTACGTCTTTATACCACGGGGAGAGGAGGTACTTCACGTGTGTTTTTTGAGTGGAAGATTCTATGCCTTGATGTGCACCTATGCCCTCCTGTGCCTCTCCTCTTGTCATAGACAGATTTACCCCCAGAGCTTGAAAGTTGGATTTAGACAAGTTTTTGGCCAGCCCTTGGCCTTTAATGAGCTTGGTAGGCTTTATCTCCAGCTCATACTCCTGAATCTTGGCTATCCACTTGCCCCTTCTTCCTTCACTGTCGCCCTGTACCAAGATATCCTTCATCGCTGCTGTGGGAACATAGGTAGTTATAGCAGACTGTAATACATATACCCGGAATGACTTTAGAGATTTGACCAGGGCATAGGCTTGCTTCTCCAGGATATCATATTTCAGCTCGGTGTTTCGCAGGACATGGCTGAAGAATGCAATGGGTTGCTCATGTCTTTCGGCATTTTTTGTAAAAGTACTACAGCTATTGTGTGAGGAGATGCGAAAGAGAAAATTATGAACAGCTTCCCATAATTTGGACCGGCCAGCACTAGAGCTTCTGCAAAGGCCTGTTTGATCCTAATGAAGGAGTCCCTGGATTTAGGAGTCCATCTAACTTCATTGTTCTTCTTCAGCATCCTAGTGATGTTTCGGACAATCTCAGCATATTTGGGAATGAACCTTCTAAGGAAATTTATTCTTCCCAGGAACACCTATATCTCCTTCTTGTTTCTTGGTAGGGGAATGCCATCTATCACCTCTACCCTCTTCGGATCAATCTTCACTCCCTCGTTAGTTACTATGTGCCCCAGCAACTTTCCTTCCTCCAAGGCAAACATGGATTTCTGAGGATTCAGAGACAGACCATATCTGCGGCATTTTTCAAAGGTTCGGCGAAGGTGCTCGATGTGTTCAGCGTCACTCTTTGAAAAGATGTTGATGTCATCCAGATAAATCACCACAAATTTGTCTTGCTCTCCTATGAAAGCAATGTCCATCGCACGGTGAAATGTAGCACCAGCATTTATCACGCCAAAGGGCATTTGGGCGTACATGAAGTTTCCCCAAGGCGAGGTGAACGTCGTCCTCTTTTTGTCTTCCGGGAGCACTGCCACCTGATTATATCCTGAGAAGCCATCCATCATGGACATGCGGGAGGATCCCACCACCTTTTGCAGGATGTGATCCATCTTTGGGAGGGGATAGTTATCCTTGAGTGAGGCTTTGTTCAGACTGCGAAAGTCCACGCAGAGTCTGATTTCACCATTCTTCTTTCTTACAAGCACCAGGTTCGCCACCTATTCGGAGTATCTTAAAGGGATAATGATCTTGGCCTGCAACAGCTTATTTATTTCCTTCTCAATAGCTGGGAGGAGAAGGGGGTTGATCTGTCTCAGCTTCTGCTTATGAGGCTTCGCATCTTCTTTCAGAGGTATTTTGTGCTGTATAATATCTATGTCAAAAGTATTCAGATCCTGGTATGACCAGGCGAAGACATCTTTATATGATTGGAACAGACTGAGAAAATGACCTTGATATTCTTTAGGAACCCCTTTTGACAACTTTACCACCTTCAGATCTTCTTCTGTCCCAATATTCACATCCCTGACAAGCTCGTCGAGGGTCATTTTGCTGGGGTTTACTGGGATGTCATTCTTGTCAAAAAATCTCTCCAATGGCACAAGCCCCCTGGGGATGACATTTCCCTTTAATTGCAGAACACGTTGTCCAGCCAACGCCTCTTTCCATCTGGTTTTTGGCTCTTCACAGTCATCCTCAGGGACTGAATCGATCACCATATTTGAAAATTCGCCTACCATTTCCATGAAACGTTGGACCTGCTCTTCATCTTCCAATGCTTTATGGTGTCTAGAATGGAAGGGCGGTATCGCACTTCAACCTCATATCCGAGCAAAGGATTTTGCGGGGGGCGGAAATTACTAGCAGCCACAGCTAGTGAGTCTGCCATTTTGTTCTTGTACCTTGGCATGAACTGAATATTAAATGCAAAAAAGAAGTTCTCAACTAAATCCCATACCTCGTTCCTGTATGCTCTGAGCCGCGAGTGTTTAGTTTGGCGTTGGCTCCTGATTTGTCTCACTACAAGCTCTGAATCTCCAAACACCTTGAAGGTTTTGTATGTTCATATTCCGCATTGTCTGCAACCCCAACAGCAGTGCTTCATATTCAACCACATTATTTGTGGCTTCAAATTCTAGCTTAAAGGAGAGGGGAACCAAACATCCTTCCGGTGATATCAGGAGTACCCCATTCCCTTCTCGTGAATTAGCTCCATCAAACTGCAAGGTCCATATCTTGCTTTCCTCTCTTCTCTTAGGATTCTTCTGTATTATAGGACAAATCTTTGTTTCTTCCAGGATGTCTTCATTCTCATCGAGCATGAAACAAGAGAATTTGCCCTCCTTACCGTATACCGGAGAATTTGTGGAACCATTGGCTTTGGTGACCATCTTCACGAATCTGGATTCACGGTATAACCTTCTTTCCTCCCCACCGAAAACTAGAATAGTGACATACGTGAGGTCCAGCTTTATGGACCCTCCAACCTTGGATCCCTAGGATCTGGACAGCAACATTCCAAACCAATCTGGGATATCAGCGACAACGATGTCCATCACCACACTTTTGGCCCGAATCTGGGCCAAGTTTACTACCAGATCTTTTATCATACCCAAGCACTTTACCCTCTTGGAATCAAAAGAATACAGATCTTTATAAGGTCTGATAATTTGCAACCACAACTGCTCCATGACAGATAATGGCAATAGATTATGTGAAGCCCCGGAATCTAGCAAGCAGTTGGGTAGTAGCAGGTCATGTATAACTAGAGACACATAGAATGGGGGAGTGGCTGAGTCCAATTCTTCTACGAGGTCCAAAGACTACCATGGGTATTTCCTCTTGGAGAGTGAGGTTGTCAGGGAGAAGACCTACGCCATGGAGCAGCATGAATTGAGACACTTGGGCTTTGTATGAAGGCTGCTTTAGGAGCTCGATCAGGGGAACCGAGATCTTGACCTTCTCTAGTTCTTTCTGGAGGTTAAAGGTCGTGGGAGCTTTTTCTGCAATGACTTCTTTGGATTGCTCTTTAGGATGATCAGGCAGGTTCAAGGCTACAGAAGAGGACTTCTGGGTTACAGGAGAATTAGAACTTGGCTTTGCAGAAGTGGACGCAGTGGCTTTATGATGTGCAGACTCTTCTAAAGGCTTTTTCCCCTTGTTGGTGGAACTAGAAGGGGTTTGTTCTCTTGGTGTTGACTCTTCGCATTGCTCTTGCATTCGGGTTCTCTTCCTAGAGGACCTGAGGTCATACTTCTTATGGAGCTGAGCTTGCATGAACTCCACAAACTGTCTGCAGTAATTATCAATATCTCAATCCTTCGGGGCGACTTCCCTCTCTTCTAGCTCTTCATGCAGGGTGAGTTCCCCTTCTTCATCCTCTGAATAAGCGAGGAATTGATCTTCTTGGTTGTTTGTAACTTCCTTGGCTTGTCCCTCCATTTCCCCTTCTAAGTATAGAGGAGGTTGGATGTGATCTTGTTGCTCCTTCCTTTCCTGCTGTAACAACTGTAGAGGGGGCTCCCGGTATTGGGGATTAAACCCACGGTTTGGAATCATTTGTTTAGGGAGAGGTGAGGGATTCTTAGCCTCCAATTCAAGCTTTACTAGCTTATTTGAGAGGTTCTTGATAACCTTATTCATTTCTTCAATTCGATACTCCTGTGAGTCCCTCTCCTGATTAGAAGTAGAAGCCTCCTCCCTGCTCTTTCTTCTTGCTTCATGTTTTGTCTTCCCTTTGAATTTACTAGTAGAAGCAAAGTTTGTTTCCACCTCCAGTGCATCAGTCTAGATCTGATCCAGACATGTGAACTTTCTTTCCCTTAAGGTGAAACCAAACTCAGGTTCGAAAGCTCCTGCGAAAACCACCTTAGCGGCTGCTTGGGGAGGCTTTGTCTCAGCAGGGAGATTGTTGTAGAGCTTATTGAACCTCTTTATAAATTTTGTTACATCATCGTTGTGTCTCTTTTTAAGAGCATTGAACTCTATGAGGACATATCCATGGTCCCTCTTCTCTCCCCATTTTAGTGTGAAGAAATTCTCCATTTCTTCCCAAGTGGTGACTGCATTATTGGCAAGAGATTTGAACCACTTTCGAGCCTCTCCATCCAATGATCCTATAGAGTCTATGTGCCTAGTCAAAGGGAAGTGGAGATATGCCACGATGTTACCTTTGACGAAGATGCTTCCCTGAGGAACGTAGTCAATCTTCCGAGATCTAAGGAAGATCATGAAGCAAGGCCTGGAAATCAAGAAGAACCGAAGGATGAGGCAATGCCCAATTTTGAAGGACCGATGGACTCGATTGATCCACCTCCTTCAACGAGGAAAAGACCATCATGGCTCAAGGACACTCTCGAGGATGCCGAGGGACACATGGCCCCAAGGGGGACATTCCGTGAAAGCAAGAAGTCGAATAGATACCAAGGGTATCTAGCAGCCATGAGTACTATCGTACAATCTGAGCCTGGATCTTTTGAGGAAGTCGTAAAGCATCAAGTCTGGAAGGATGCTATGCACGAAGAGTATGAGTCCATAATGAAGAATGACGTTTGGGATGTGGTTCCAAGACCGGAGGACAAAGCAGTTATCACCTTGAAATGGCTCTACAAGATCAAGCATGGATCTGATGGAAGTGCTGAAAAGTTCAAGGCAAGATTTGTTGCCCGTGACTTCTCTCAAAAGGAAGGTGTAGACTATGATGACATATTTGCACCTGTGGCTCGATATACCACCATCCGATCTATCATAGCCCTTGCTACTATGCAAGGATGGAATCTTCAACAGATGGATGTGAAGACCGCATTTCTGCATGGTGCGATAAAGGAAGAGGTGTATGTGGAGCAACCTATGGGGTTCGAAGTCTAGGATCGGGACACCTATGTCTGCAGGTTGAAGAAAGCCCTCTATGGGCTGAAGCAAGCACCCAAAGCTTGGTACGAGAGGATAGATAGCTACCTGATGAAGCTGGGCTTCACTTGTAGTAATGTTGATCCAAACCTTTACTTCAAGGTTGATAGAGAAAAGCCTCTCATTCTGGTGTTGTATGTGGACGACCTCTTCCTGACAGGTGTTGACCCTCTCATTCATCAATGCAAGAGGGAGCTTGTTGTTGAGTTCGAGATGAAGGACCTAGGACTGATGCATTACTTCCTAGGCCTGGAGGTTTGGCAGAGACTTGGCGAGATTTTCCTTTCTCAAGGAAAATATATTGTGAAGCTTCTGGAAAGATTTGGTATGGTGAACTGTAAGTCCGTGTCGACACCGATGGAGCTCAACTTTAAGAAGTTGAGTGGCAGCGTTGTTGAGCCCGTGCTAGCAAATCCTACCAAGTATCGTCAACTCGTAGGGGCCCTGATGTTCTTAGTGACTCGTCTGGACGTATGTTTTGCAATGAATACTTTGAGTCAACATATGGTTGAGCCTCATCACTTTCACTGGCTTGGCGCCAAGAATCTGTTGAGATATCTTCGGGGCGCGATAAACCATGGGCTGAGATACACTGCCGGGAGCATGACACTCCATGGATATACTGATGTCGATTGGGCTGGCAGTGTGGTGGATCGTAAGAGCACATCGAGATGCTGCTTCACACATGGTTCTGCTTCAATATCATGGATGAGCAGGAAGCAGAAGTCAATGGCTTTGAGCACCGCGGAGGCCGACTACATTGCAGCGAATATGGCCTATTGTGAAGCAATTTGGTTGTGAAAGCTCTTCAGTGAGCTGTTCGGGCATGTGCTAAATACCACCATGATACTCTTGTTAAAATTTGGATACTAGAAGACACGTGGTTCCCTAAGGCTTTGATCTTTGGCCTAGGGAAAAGTGTCCAAATGTATTTAACTTTTTCTCCTAAAGTGACTTTATAAGTGGTAAAGTCAAATCTAATTTAAAAGTGACTTTAAGTGATAAAGTTACTAAGTCTAATTTTAAAGTGACTTTAATAAAGTCAATGTGAAATTAGAAAGTGAAAAGTGACTTTGGAAATAAAAGACTAAGAGGGTCTTTATTAAAGTGGGGTGAATTAAAAAATCGAATGTGAGATTTAGATGCACATTTAGTCTCGGCCCTATATCTCAGCCATTGGATTTAGGGATTCCCCAAAAGTCACTTGGGGTTAGGTTAAAGAAGAGAAAAGATCATTCAGTCTCTCATGAACAGATTTAGAGAGGAGGAGAAGAAACCAAGGAGATATTTCTGAGCAGTGAGAAGAAAGAGGGCAACAGCAAGGATTCTCCAGCAAATTCGTACAACACCTTATTGGCGCATTTCCCAAGGCAGAAATCCGTACAGCAAGAGAGAGGGATTGTTTCCAAGAAAGGGAGGCACAAAAATCGAGGAAGAGGGCAGCAGCATTAAGCATGGAGTTCGAGGCAAAAATCTGGGCACGAAAATCGAGAAGTGCAGCTGATATTTTCGGCACAAAAACCGAGAAGAGGGACAACAGCTTCAGCACAGATTTTGAGGCAGTTTTTGGGCACATATTTCGAGGAGGGCTGTTGTACAAATCTATACAGTCCATACAGTTCCATACAGCTGATGTTGGCACGTTTTCCGAGGTCGTACAACATTTATTGTTGTCATTAATGATGTAATATTTTCTATTTTGTAAGTTGTTGATTTGGCACAATTTCCGAGGCGGTGTGCAAGCACGGAAACCAAAATAAGTCTGTTATTTTGGTTGCTAAAATTTTTAATGTGTTTTTCTCTTTCACCGTAAAAGCAATATTCAGAAATAAAGAGGAGCTTTCGAACTGGTTTTCTCCAAGAGTTGTAGGGGGTTTTACAGGGTCATATTGACCAAAAATCAGCGTGTCATTTTCTGTGTGGGGCTGAAATTATTTCTGAGTTTTATTTCTGCATTTTCCAACACTTTGAAATTTCCATAATTTCGTTTTTAGAAATATTTATTATTTCCAGTCTGTTGAATATATGTTTATGGGAATGGGCATTTAACTACATGGGAGTAATAAGGAGAAACTGATAACCGGGGTTGGGTCAATATTTCTACATGGTATTAGAGCTTGGGTGGCTGAAAAGTGCAGTTTGGGACAGCAAGTGAAAAATTACAGCAAACTTATATTTCACACAGAAAACTAAACCTTTACCACAGAAGTGAAATTTTCAGTTTATTAGGACAGCAAGCATGTCTTTGGGCTTGAGGGTGGAGGATACGTTGGATGGGCACAGCAACTACAGTATATGGAAGGAAAGAATGCAAAGCATCTTTGAGGACGCAAAAGTCTGGGGTATCATGGTTCATACCCAACAACACCCTGTAAATGTGCCTACTTACACAGTTCAGTTGGCAGGTTTTAATAAGAAGAATAACAAGGGAAAGACACTGATTCTGGATGGTATTAAAGACCATGTCATTCCTCATGTGAGAGGAAAGAGACTTGCTCCTGAGATGTGGACAACCTTGACCAATCTCTACCAGAGTACCAATGAAAACAGAAAAATAGTCCTAGGGAGAAGTTGAAGGCCATTAAGATGGCAAAGACTGATAGTGTTATTGCATACCTCACAAAGATCACTAATGTGAGAGATGATTTGGCAGTTGTTGGAAAGGTCATTCCACCCACTGAGTTGGTGCGGATTACAGTGAATGGTCTTCCCAGTACATGGCTGAATTTTGCTGATGGTATTGTTGCACGGGAGACCCTTCCCACTTGGGAGAGGTTGTGGGATGATTGCATATAGAATGAAATCAGAAAGAACCAGCTTGGGCCAGCCAAATCAGTTGAGGAGGATGAGGATGTAGGCATTGTTAGCAAGGGGCAAGAAGGGCAAAGGAAAGAAGCAAGCTTCCACAAGTGGTGGTGGGGGCAAAGGCAAAGGTGAAGGTAAGCAGCAGCTGAACAAGGAGAAGGACTATTCCAAGGTGAAGTGTTGGAATTGTCAGAAGTTGGGACACTATGCAGTTGTGTGTCCGGAGAAGAAGAAGAAGGGAAAGAACAAGACCATGGTAGCATCAGCAGAGATAGAGGACTTTTCGGAGAGCTTTGACCAGGAGTTTGGGTTCATTGCTTGTGAGTCCACTAGTGCAGGATCACCTGCCATGGAGGTTGAGAGGGAGTGTGCATTTCCCTCCACTAGCAGAGCATCTTCATTTGGTATGTTGACAGTGGGGCTTCAAGTCATATGACAGGAGTCCGTGAGTACTTCTCAGAGCTTTCAGAGAGTGACACTGATATAGAGGTAGTACTCGAAGACGACAGCATTGTTAGAGCAGTCAGTGTGGGGACATTGACATTTGATAGGGAACCCAAACCTCCCTTGAAAGTGTCAGATGTTCTATATGTGGCAGGGAAGAAGAAGAACCTTATATCCGTCTCAGCATTGGAGGACAGAGGGTATGAGGTATTATTCAGGAGAGGACAGGTGCTTATATATCCCAGGGGCACTCCAGCTGATTTAGCTAGAGTGATTGGTGTACGCCATGCCAAGGTGTACAAGTTTGCGTTTCAGCCCCTTTTGGCATTGAGCAGTAGTACCTGTAGCAGAGCTAGCAGTTCAAAGCTGTGCGATATTTGGCACCGCAGAATGGGGCACATGTATCATGGGGCCTCGAGGACATTGCGGGAGATCACTACAAGTGTGCCAGATTTCAGTTCTCATCACCTAGATACATGTAGAGGATGTGCTATGGGGAAGTTTGCCAAATCCCCTTTTCCCAGCAGTGACAGCAGATCGACTGGGATTCTTGATTTGATTCATAGCGATGTGAGCGGTCGAATGTCTCATGTTTCCTTGAGTGGATATGAGTACTATGTTTTATTCATTGATGATCACTCCAGGAAGACCTGGATTTATTTCTTGAAGACCAAGAGTGAGGTCTTCAAGTGGTTTCAGGACTTCAGAGCTCTTGTGGAGACTCAGACAAGTCGGAAGATCAAGTCCATCAGGTCGGACAATGGAGGGGAGTACACCCTTGGTGAATTTGTTGATTATTGTGTGGAGGTAGGAATCAGGAGGGCGTTCACAGTTCCTTACAACCCCCAGTAGAACGGGGTTGCGGAGAGGAAGAACAGATCCATCGTTGGGGCTACCAAAACCATGCTACATGATCAAGGGTTACCGTTGTTTTTGTGGGCAGAGGCCTGCAACACTGTTGTGTATTTGCAGAATAGGAGTCCACATTATGCCTTGGGGCATGTGACTCCGGAGGAGGCTTTTTCTGGGAAGAAGCCTGATGTTGGTCACTTCCATATCTTTGGGTGTATTGCATACTCCTATGTACCCAAGGAGAAGAGGACCAAGCTAGAGCCCGTCGCAGAGAAGGGTATCTTTGTGGGCTACAATGAGACCTCAAAAGCCTTTCGGATTTATATTCCTGCACGGAGGAGAGTTGTTGTCAGGCGGAATGTGAATTTCGAGGAGGATAGGGCTTTCAGGAGGTCACAGGAGTTAGAGTATCCCGATTCACCAGACCCTCAAGAGCAGCTGAGTCAGTCACAGGGATCCAGTGGACAAGGATTAGGAGGTACATCGATTACGGTGTTAGGTCCATCAGTGAGCAGTGGCTCGCAGAGTCAGAGGAGTGATGCTTCAGGCAGCATGCAGGGCAGTCTGCAGAGCAATTCACTAGGTAGTCCACTGATGGACAGTTCACATGGTACTTAAGCATCCACAGGTAGAGGTTCAGGCAAGAGGACAGCAGACATACATTCAGGAGTTCAGGCTTCTGATGAGGATGAGGAGTTTTACTCTCCGGTGGGAGAAGTGTGCTCAGGGAAGAGGAAGCCCAAGTGGCTTTAGGAAACCTTGAGAGAGGCCACATCTGTTGCTGGGCCGAAGAGATCGGTCAAAGAGAGTAGACCACCTGAGCGGTTATGTAGCTATATGGCAATGGTTGCCAGCATCGTTGACTTTGAGCCTTCTAGCTATGAGGAGGCAGCAAGCCAATAGGTCTGGAGAGAGGCTAGGTAGGAGGAGTATTCTTCTATCATGAAGAATGATGTTTGGAAGGTGGTGCCGAGGCCTGAGGGCAAATCGTGGTTACTTCCAAATGGCTTTACAAGGTAGATCACGCTGCAGATGGCAGCATCGAGAAGTTCAAGGCAAGGTTTGTGGCTAGAGGGTTCTCCCGGGTAGAGGGAGTAGACTACGAGGAGACCTTTGATTCCGTGGCTCGATATACTTCCATTCGCTCCATTATATTGATAGCAGTAGAGATGGGTTGGAAGATCCACCAGATGGATGTGAAGACCGCATTTCTCAATGGCTTCATACAAGAGGAGGTGTACATTGATCAGTCGTAGGGCTTTGAGGTGCATGGGAAGGAGTCCCATGTATGCAGACTGAAGAAGGCACTTTATGGCCTAAAGCAAGCTCCTAGAGCTTGGTACTCCAGGATTGATATGTACTTGCAGGAGATGGGTTTCACAAAGAGTGATGCGGATTCGAACCTATATGTTATTTTAGGTGAGGAGCCTCTCATTCTGGTGTTGTATGTGGATGACTTGGTCATTACGGGTGTAGAGAGACTCATAGAGGGCTGCAAGAGAGATCTTGCTTCGGAGTTCGAGATGAAGGACATTGGCTTGATGCATTACTTTTTGGGTTTGGAGGTGTGGCAGGAGGAGGGGCATTTCTTCCTGGGACAGGGAAAGTATATTGTGGACATCCTTAGCAGATTTCACATGGAGGATTGTAGACCCATGTTGACAACTATGATCACTAACTGGAAGAAGCTTCACGCCTCAAATTCCGAGTTGGTGGAGCCCAAATTGTATAAACAGTTGATTGGTTCCTTGATGTATTTGGTCAACACTAGACCAGATATATGTTTTGCAATCAACACGATGAGCCAGTTCATGTGTGAGCCCAGGAGAGTGCACTGGGTTGCTACAAAACACATTTTGCGGTACTTGCAGGGAACAGTGGATTATGGTCTGGATTATAGACAGGGAGATGGAGTGAAATTGGTAGGGTACATTCTGATTGGGCAGGTTGTGCTTCTGATAGGAAGAGCACTTCAAGGTGTTGTTTTGGGTTGGGTTCAACAGTTGTGTCGTGGTTCAACCGAAAGTAGCAGTCAATAGCATTGAGTTCAAGGGAAGCAAAGTACATGGCAGCCAGTCTGGCTAGTTCTGAGGCCATATGGCTTCGCAAGATGTTGTTTGGCTTATTTGGTCAATCGTTGAGACCTTCAGTGATTTACTGTGATAATCAGAGTTGCATTAAACTCACGGAGAATCCAGTATTTCAATACAGGTCAAAGCATATCGGGATTAGATATCATTTTATCAGAGACTATGTTCAGAAGGGAGCTGTGAAGCTTGAGTATATTCCCACAGATGAGCAGGTAGCAGATATATTCACCAAAGCCTTACCACAGAGCAAGCATGTCTACTTCAAAGACAAGATGGGTGTGGTGAGGAACACTTTCCTTGGTAAGAGGGAGTGTTAAAATTTGGAAACCAGAGGACAAGTGGTTCCCTAAGGCTTTGATCTTTGGCCTAGGGAAAAGTGTCCAAATGTATTTAACTTTTTCTCCTAAAGTGACTTTATAAGTGGTAAAGTCAAATCTAATTTAAAAGTGACTTAAAGTGATAAATTTACTAAGTCTAATTTTAAAGTGACTTTAATAAAGTCAATGTGAAATTAGAAAGTGAAAAGTGACTTTGGAAATAAAAGACTAAGAGGGTCTTTATTAAAGTGGGGTGAATTAAAAAAATAGAAAGTGAGATTTAAATGCACATTTAATCTCAGCCCTAGATCTAAAGCTATCTCAACCATTGGATTTAGGGATTCCCCAAAAGTCACTTAGGGTTAGGTTAAAGGAGGAAGAGAAGAGAAAAGATCATTCACTCTCATGAGCAGATTGAGAGAGGAGGAGAAGAAAGCAAGGAGATATTTCTGAGCAGTGAGAAGAAAGAGGGCAGAAGCAAGGATTCTTCAACAAATTCGTACAGCACCTTATTGGCACATTTCCTAAGGCAGAAATCCATACAGCAAGAGAGAGGCACTGTTTCCAAGAAAGGGAGGCATGAAAATCGAGGAAGAGGGCAGCAGCATTAAGCACGGAGTTCGAGGCAAAAATTTGGGCACGAAAATCGAGAAGTGTAGCTGATATTTTCGGCACAAAAACCGAGAAAATGGACAGCAACTTTAGTGCAGATTTTGAGGCAATTTCTGGGCACGGATTTCGAGGGATGCTGTACAAATCCATACAACCCATATAGTTCCGTACAACTGATTCCAGCACATTTTTCGAGGTGGTCGTACAACATTTATTGCTGTCATTAATGCTGTAATATTTTATGTTTCGTAAGTTGCTGATTTGGCACAATTTCCAAGGTGGTGTGCAAGCACGGAAATCGAGATAAGTTTGTTATTTTGGTTGCTGGAATTTTTACTGTGTTTTTCTGTTTCACTGTAAAAGCAATATTCAAAAATAAAGAGGAGCTTTCGAACTGGTTTTCCCCAAGAGTTGTAGGGGGTTTTTCAAGGGTCATATTGACCAAAAATCAGCGTGTCATTTTCTATGTGTGTCGCTGAAATTATTTCAGAGTTTTATTTCTGCATTTTCCAGCACTTTGAAATTTCCAGAAATTGTGTTTTCAGAAATATTTATTATTTCCAGCTTGTTGAATGTATGTTTATGGGAATGGGCATTTAGCTACATGGGATTAATAAGGAGAAACTAATAATCGGGGTTGGGTCAAAATTTCTACAACTATGTGATAACCAGAGTGGGATTCGGTTGTCCGAGAATCCTGTGTTCCACGATCGATCCAAGCATATTGATATCAGGTACCACTTTATCCGGGATATGGTACAGCGAGGCGCCATAAGGCTCGATCATATAGGAACTGATGAGCAGGTCGCAAATATTCTCACAAAGCACCTGAGGAAGGTCAAGTTCCTAACCTTCCGTGAGAATCTTGGTATCGTGGAACGATCCTATTCTGAGGGTCCTGTTGGACGATGAGCTCTAGGAGCTCTAAGGGGCTTTGGGGATAACTTCTCGAAGCCATAAGCACTCACGAGGCTAGGCTTGTCGAACCTTGTGGTGCTTCTGCCCCACCGTTATGATGTTTGAGTTGGTTCACCTCTCATGATCTCTGCCCCGTATGCATCCTACCCATTGAGTTCAGGGCTCATGGGAAGTACCTCTCATTTCGCCAGTGAGGTGGGTAAAGCTAGAGACTAGTAGAAAATACTGATGGACGCATCAGAGATTGTCATACTCTCTATCTAGGATGGCACGTGTCCAACCACTTAATCTGGGATCAAGTCTAGTGAGGTTTCAAACCTCCTACTGACTTCAGGTCAGATAAACCAACTTCGGGTTGGTATGAGACTCTCCGAGTCCTATAAAGGTTTCGGACCTCTGGGTTGAATCTGTGAGCCAGGAATGATGTCTTTGTGACTGACCCACCTTTGTTCTGAAATAAAGAAGCCAGCAAAACAAGTTATGGCGGGATGACGCACGATGTTTGAATTGCACAGGTGGATGGAGTTCTCCCTAGTTGAGAGGGAGTGTTAATTTTGGACAACTAGGTCCAAACTCCATGTTGTGATGCTCAGATGAAGATGCCAATATTTTTATTGGACTCCTCTTTCGGAGAGGTGCAAGATTGATCTAAATATCATCTTGATCCGATGAGCGGAACATTTATTTTGAATTTATTCAAAATATGTGTAGGTCAACCTGAAGGTTTAGTGCCCCAGCAGTTGTGTCACACACCCTCATTGATGGATATAAATTGGTCAACGTTGGAGGACATTTTCACTCATCTCATCCTCACACATTTCTCTCTCCTCATCTGATTGGTTTGATCACCTTGGAGGCTCTTCTCTTCACACGTGGGAAATCTCAGCAAGCAGCAAATTCTGTTTTCGGCCTAGGGTTTTTGTAGCAGCGTTGAATTTGGTCAACGCAAGGTCAAATTGACTTGAATCTCTCCCAAATTTTCGATTTTCTGAATCTGCATTTTTTGGCACAATTCCTGAGGCTGGACATTGACTTTGACTTGGTTGCGTTGACCTTGTTGATGTTGTTGTTTGCGTTAACTGTTGACTTACAGCGTTAAATTTCATTGACTTTAGGGGTTGACTGATCTGGCTGTCCTAGAGGGTTGTGTGACACTTCTGGTTGGTTGACCATATTGAGACTTTGTTGGTTGAAGCATCCTGCTAACCACCGTAATGCACCAACACACTCATATATTTTGGCTTGTCTTTTGTCGATCTACTGGTATGTTCTATCAGCATTTTACTTTATTGTTTATGTGATTGCTGACTGATATTGGGATAAAAAGTAAAGTTGCATCAAGCATAGAACATCTACAAAAATTTACATGTGGTTTCCCTTTCAGTTTGTCACGGAATCCGTGGCACAGTGTAATTGGAATAGTAGTGGCACAGCATAATTGGAAAAGTAGCGATGTGGACAGCGAGGTGGTATGAAGGTGATAACAGCGGGGTATGATGGGGAAAATGGGAGGCCCACAGAGCCTGACGGCCAACAAGGTGTCATGGGAGTGTTGCCAGGTGAGAATCGTCGCTCTGATACCACTGTTACAGAAAACTTGTACGTAATAATTTATTGTATGTAGAAGATATATGTATGTGTAAGTAGTAGTTGTATTATTGAATAAAAATATGAATGGTGTTTACGAATCTTCGTGGCGGTGTGCCTATATAGGCATTGACTGGCCACGAAGATAGAATGACACAACTTTTGACCCATGTCTCTTAAACTAATGAGACATTAACTAATTTAATTAATTTATTATTATTGATATTTTCTATTTTAATATTCATTATTTATTTGATGTTTTATGAATATTTTTATTCATAACATCACACTTACCTTGCAATGCTACCTCAAACAGAATACTAACTCACCCATGAATAGCTCTCATGAATGATCACTTGCACGATGTGCCTTCAGGCCTCTCCATTGGCCTTTATTTATATTTCACTTTTAGGGTTTCTTAGGAAAACTCTAGATCCTTTTCCATCCTGGAACACGATCTCAAACCCCTTAGCCTCAATAGCTAAGACAAACAACATGTTCCATTTTAGCTCTGGTACCTGTTACCCACCACTCCGTTGGTGATATCCCTAGGAGAAATTTTTCTCCATGATGGACCTCAACCAACAACTTCTTGCAGCCCTCAATTAGCTCGTTGTGCCATTTCTCCACAACCTAAGCCATCCATGTGGTCCCTCACCCATTTGTATTGATCGTGTGTTTGAACATGTGCCTCCCAAACCTGAAGGTATGTCTTGGTATTTAGTAATTGAGTATTGGGTTTACTTATCATGGACACTTTTGGCATGGATTGATGGGGGTATTCGGCGGAAAGAGTAGGCTTAGTTTGTGCTTATGTCCCCTTGACCTCTTTTGGATGTTACCCTTGCATTTTAGTCCCGTGGGATCTCCTTTACTAACCATTTGGTTTTACGGTGGTACTAATTGGGAAACCCCAATTTTGGTTGTGTGGTCCCACTCCCTTATCCACATATACCACTCCCCTTCCCTTCCTTATACCCCCATTCATCATCTTTCCCACCTGAGTCCATATTTCCTCCCTGGGTCTGTTGAAGAATGTAACTAGGTTCGATCTTCATAAATTGTACTTGAGTCAATATTTATTGCACTTGTCAAAAGAATAAAGAAAAGAATTTTATATTATTATTAGATGACTTATTAAAGCATGGGTTTCATGCTTGGGTCATATTTCTTTAAGTCAAAGTCCCTATTGTGGACTTCTAGGTTTTATTCGGAGTCTATAGAATTAATGCAGATTTAAATTGATCCATACTAGGCTTTTGAATCATGCAAATAGGTCAAGTATTGGGTCAAATATGATTTATGAAGCCTCCACATCAAGTCGGCCTCAAGCCCATGAATTCGAGCTCATCAGAAGCCTATATATACAGTGGAATCGAACTCACTTGGAGACATCAATCTGCAACACAAAAATTCGATCTGGAAGCTGCAACAAGGAGAAATTGCGAAATTTTGGTGGACTTTTTGGGTTCGAAATTTTGGCACTACTCTCTTTGCATTTCGAGCTATAGTTTGGGAGATCGAAGTTCTCAAAGTTTTGTTGTTGCAGTTGTTGCACCAGTTGCTGCCAGGTTGTTGCTACTAAGTGAAGGAGAAGTTGAAGTTGATTATGTTGGATGTTGTTGCCTGGAGAAGTTGTATTGAGCCTAAATCAAAGTCTTTGAAGCTAGATCGAAGTCTCAAGAAGCAAGGTTGAAGTTCCAGTGTTGCTACTTTTGCTATTGCTGCCAGATTCAAGAAGGATCACAAGGAAGGTTGAATTGGTGTGGAGGAAGTTCGGGTCAAGGTCTAGAGTCTCAAGAATCACTATTGAAAGGAAGAATTATCTTAACTGGATTTTCAACTCGAGGGGGGTTTTGCCCTAGCTACTGGCCTACATCTAGTGTTCTTGATCTATGTGTATTTGTTTTGATATTTGCTTGATGAACTAATAAGAAGAAAGATAACAAGAACATAACAATAACTAAAGAAAATCACAAGTAAATAATCAAGAACAAGAGGATCTTTCTGCCTTTCTGATCCTCTAACATGGTTTCAGAGCTTTGGTGAAAGAAGAAGGAAAAAGGCAGTCTCAAGGACTTGATCAAGCAAGTCATAAGAAGTTCACTAAAGGAAAGGAGTCTCCACTATCTTCAAATATGTCTAACACTATCAAGGGAGAGAACAAGCTTGAAGGAGCTACAAATTATAGGTCTTGGAAGAGAAGGATTGACATCATCCTTGAAAAGAACAAGGTCTTAGATTTAGTCAAAGGAAAAGTGAAAAGGCCTACAGAAGAATCAAGTGATGCTAATAAGGTGAAGTACATAGAATTGGAACTAGTAGCTATGGCTTTGTTGGTTGAAAGCATAAAGGACAATCTTGTCCCCTTCATAGCAAATATTGATCATGCTCAAGAAATGTATGAGGCTTTGTCAAAACTATTCACCATCAAGAATATTGGAAAAGTGGCAAGCCTAAAGAATGAACTAAGAACTACTAAGATGACAAAGGAGGATATTGTTTCCTCTTTCTTTGTAAGAATAGCAAGGATAAGGGATTAGCTTCTGGCCATTGATGAAATAGTACCAGTTAAAGGACTAGTGATTACAGCCATTTTGGGACTACCATATTCTTGGGGTTCCTTTGCTTCAGCTCACTTTGAAGAGCTATTGACAGCATGCAGTCAAGAAGAATTAAGAGTCTCCATGGTATCCAACAATGAAGAAATATCAAATGCTTATGTTGCTCATCATAAAGGAAGATTCAAGAAGAAGGCACTAAAGAAGAAGGTTGGCATGTCCAAGATCGAGTGTTATCATTGTCACAAGATGGGACACTATAGGAGTGATTGTCCTGACAACCCTAGAACCAGGAAAAGAGATAGAGATCATGCAAACATGACTGAAGAAACATCGTCCCACAAGAAAGCAAAGACTGAAGAAGAACTAAGGGACTTGCACTACTAACCCCCTTCCATCTTATGTTTCATTTGTATATTTTATGTAGTATAAGTTTAACACCTTCTTGGATATGTATTTCTTTGTTTTATAAGTTTTAGGTTTTCCCTCAAGCTTGGGAGGGAGCCCACAACAAATCCTCAAGATAAGTATCTCATTCCCTCTATTTGTCTTCATGTACTTATTTAAGATTTTGATTATATTAAATACTAATCACTTGCCTACCTCTATTCCTTGTCTAGGAATCAATATGTTGAATGTTCAAGAATCATGGAGAAGGCTTTAAGGATCAAATAAGGAGGCCACACAAGTCAAAAGGTTTGTCAAAGAATCAAAGGTATGTATTGAAAATATGTAGTCTTGATACTCTCTTTGAAATATCCATTTCTATGTTACTAACTATTGCTATGTCTAGATCTACTAAAACCTAAAAGAATTCTTGTTTGGGATGATTCATCACCTGATGAATCTACCCACCTTATACACCTCTTATTGCTTGTATAATAGAACCTTAAGAAGATTCTCTAGGAAAACCCTAACCTAAGGGTATGTTGATAATGTGTGAAACCGTAAACCTAATTAGGGATATTTATAAAGAAATTGTTATTCTGATTAATGTATTGATAACGTCGAGTTTGGGATTTTGATATGACCATGGAAGCTCTAGACTTGCTTGAGTTGAAATGATGTTGTTTGAAATCTCGAACCTTTGAAGTTTGATATACTAAGGGTTTGCTTTGACAATGAACCGAAACCCTAAGTTTTGGTTAGGCCTACAGGTAAAACCCTTGTTATGGAAAGTCCTAGGAAATCCTAGGTATATGTTCTCTTGATTGAATCCCTAATCTAGTCTAGGACAATATATATGCCTAGATGTATTAATGTTGACTAACATATGATGTGCTTATAATAATGATCTCCTAGATATGTGTGTTGACCTGTTTTCTAATGGTCCTAACAATCTAGGGTTTGGAAACAAACCTTAGTCAAAGTTTGAAAATATCTAGGATGAAAAATCCTAGTGATGATTAAATTCTCTAGTATGTATGTTTAGTTGGATCCATATAAGGTGTGATGAGAATTTATAAAATCTAGGATTTACATAGAATCCTAGTGTAAGTTACTTATGATGTGTTTATTGAATTCTAGGATTTAGACTAAACCCTAGTAGAAGCTCTTCATGTTATGTTTTGATAAATGAATTGAAATCTAGGGTATGCATCTAACTCTAGTAAAAGTTGATCATGACAATGTCTGAGTTGTGGTTAATCTTGATTGACTCTTTTATATGAAATCTAGGATTTGTATGAATCCCTAGTGGACAATCTAACATATGAATTCTAAAGGTTGTTAGATATCTTATTGATTCTAGGGATTACTAAATGTTGTAGCAAGGTATATTATACCTTTGAAAGAAACATTGAAAACCTAGATAGAATGAAAGACATTGTGAAATAGTCTAGGGTTTATGATAAAAGTCCCTAGCAAAATGTTGAAGAGTATATGTCTCTTGTTTGGGTATCTGATATGTATAAAGTTGAAAATTCTTTCGTGATTCTGATATGGCTAACTTTATGCTTCTATAGTTTTGGTTGTACTTGCTATCTAAAGTTGTGCAAGTACATCATGAAGATGAGAAGCTAATAAGTATGATGAAAAGGATGGAAGCCATGAAAGATTCTCCAACACCTAAAGAAGAAGTTAATTCCCCCTACATTAAGAGGGAGCCTGGATAGAAGTTGATCTTCCCAGATTAAGAGGGAGCCTGGATAAAAGAATAAATGATTATGGTTCTCTACCCCATGTGTCATGCACTAGACCAGGATTAACAGTGGTAAGTCTTAGTGAAGTCCTTGAGCAAGAATCATAGTCATGGTTGGAGAATATATTATGGAAATATATGTTGCCACATGGGAAGTAGGAAGAGGAATCTTCTCTTGAAAGATTCTAATGATAGTCCTACTGGAATTAGTTGAAGGGAAACATCGAAACCCTGTAGTTTGTTTTGATTATGCATTTGAAATTATTGATGATTGGGGTTTGTGTTTGCACAAGTGAATCTCTCGAAGGACTTGATAGCATGTTGGTTACCAATTAGTTTGGTTGGGAGAGATCATTTATCCTTGATCTGTTGAATCAAGGTGTATTGAGGCTTTGTGACTGAAGCGTTGCCTGAGGCTTTATGAGTGAAGCATTGCCTGAAAATATTGTGTTGAGGCTTTGTGAGTGAAGCATTGCCTAGAAAGACATATAGTCGGCACTTGGTGTTGATGTCTGGTTGGAAGGGTGGCATCGGGTGGATGTGCACCTAGTTCCCTAGGTTGATGGTTAGTAAGCCTGCCTGATGGTACCTATAGAGGTTGAAAGATTTATTCCATCTTCGTCCCACTTGGATAGATTGCCTTGGTCAGGAATCTAGTCCATGGCATTGCGGTGCCTAAACTATTCAGTAACCAATGGATAGAGTTCCCTGGTCAGGAATCTAATCCATAACATTCAAGTGTCTAAAGATTCTTCATAGTTCATATAGTTGAGATCTACCTTGTACTATTGAGTTATGAATACCTCCCTAGTTAAGAGGCAATGTTGAAGAATGTAACTAGGTTCGGTCTTCATAAATTGTACTTGAGTCAATATTTATTGTACTTGTCAAAAGAATAAAGAAAAGAATTTTATATTATTATTAAATGACTCATTAAAGCATGGGTTTCATGCTTGGGTCATATTTATTTTAGTTCAAAGTCCCTATTGTGGACTTCTAGGTTTTATTCTGGGTCTATAGGATTATTACAGATTTAAATTGATCCATATTGGGCTTTTGAATCATGCAAATAGGTCAAGTATTGGGTCAAATATAATTTATGAAGCCTCCACGTCAAGTCGGCCTTAAGGTGATCAAATTGACCTCAAGCCCAGGAATTCGAGCTCATCAGAAGCCTATATATACAGTGGAATCGAACTCACTTGGAGACATCAATCTGCAACACAAATTCGATCTGGAAGCTCCAACAAGGAGAAATTGCAAAATTTTGGAGGACTTTCTTGGTTCGGTTTTTGGCACACTTATAGAGTTGAAGAAAATCGAAATTTTGGCACTACTCTCTCTGCATTTCAAGCTATAGTTTGGGAGATCGAAGTCCTCAAAGTTTTGTTGTTGTTGTTGTTGCCAAATTGTTGTTACTAAGTGAAGGAGAAGTTGAAGTTGGTTTTGTTGAATGTTGCTGCTTGGAGAAGTTGTATTGGGCCTAAATCGAAGTCTTTGAAGCTAGGTCGAAGTCTCTACCTCAAGATCGAAGTCTGAAGAAGCAAGGTTGAAGTTCCAATGCTGCTATTGTTGTTGCTGCTACCAGATTCAGGAAGGTTGACTTCGTGTGGAGGAAGTTCAGGTCAAGGTCTAGAGTCTCAACTTTCAAGAATTACTATTGAAGGGAAGAATTATCTCGACTGGGTTTCCCCCTGGAGGAGGGTTTTGCCCTGCCTGTTGGCTTACATCTGGTGTCCTTGATCTATGTGTATTTGCTTTGATATTTGCTTGATGAACTAATAAGAAGAAAGATAAGAACATAACAATAAATAAAGAAAATCACAAGTAAATAATCAAGAACAAGAGGATCTTTCTGCCTTTTTGATTCTCTAACAGGGTCCACATAGGGTTAGCTTCCCCATTCCCTTGCCCCCCCACATTGGGTCAGGCTTGGAACGATGCTCCCGAGGTTGAAGCAGCTAAAAAGAAAAGTAAAAGCATAAATGGCCACATTCAACAGAAAAATGTACCACAAGATGAAAAAGATGGTCAGGACAAACGTAATTAGCACGTGGGAAAAAGCCAATACATGAGCTCTACCCCATACCCATGGCCATCACCCTGGTTCCATAGGCCCTAGATGAGCCTCCTTTATTATTCAAGAACCCATGATTGTCCCAACCCCTGGAGGGAAATGAACCTCCCTACCAAAACGGGGGTAATAACTGCTATATCTTACACATCATGCTCTTATCCTTTGAGCCACGAGTAGTTAATCAAAGAAAAATCATAAAAGGTAAAAGGCATATAAAGAAGGGTCGAAAAATGGAGGTCGGGGCACCTCATGTACCACGACTGCTCCCTCATTTCTCTAGCTACCCTTGTATCCCAATATGTGGCCCAAGATTGCCCCTATCATTCCCTATTTCATTTCACCTCTTTATCATATGCCACCTATGAAAAATCGATAAACCTGAATTCCTACTACAGCAAACTGATATTACTCCTCCTACTTGTTAATTCCATACAAGTTATTTACTGTGTTAACTGTAAATATCGAAGTAAATACAACTACAGCATTCACTAATTAAAATTATGTGCGGAAACAAAAACTGAGCAAGAAGAAAACAAACACACATATGACACCGTTGTTTTTGGACTAGTGTCCGCAGAAAAACCCAATGGAAGAAAAACAGTGCAACTGCTGAGGGTTTTGTATTATTAAGCAGTGGTTTTGAATACAATTCTTTGGATGCCCAAACTGGCAATCCTATACAGAGATCTAACTGGACAAAAAAGATAGTGAAATGATCTCACCTCGTCATTGGAAAATTTGACACTGATCTGCACTGGAGATGAGCCTCTGCGTTGTTTTTGTGCAGTCTTTGCGCAGAACTACGTCACTCCTACGCAGTTACTGCGTCACTGCAGTTGGGACTGTGTTGCACCTCCTCTCGATCTTCTGCTAGCTACAAACTTCAGCACTTTGGCCTCCTGGTCTACTACCCCGGCTCCAGCACTAGATCCCAATTATTCCGCAGCAGAAATACAGACTCCCTCTGAAGCTCTACGCTACCATAACATAGCTCTGCACTGCCTCTCCAGACTACTCTCTGCCCTCTCTGCCTTTCACTCTCTGGATCAGGAAAAATCTTCCCCCGAAAACTAACCTTGCCCCTCACCACAAGAATCTCCTCGATGATCTCTCTGGCTGCTCTTCACTGCTCACTTGAGAAATTGATCTCTTGATCTCGCTCGATGTGTCTTTCCAAATGCCCACCAAAGTCCTTATAATCCTCTCGTTGTGAAATCAATGGCCTAGATTAGATTCTAATCAATGGCTCAAATCATGTTGACTCGATCTTCGTCTTTTTCTAGAAGATTCACACCCTGTTCCATTAATACACTTTAATTATTTTAATTCCCTAAGTTTAGACTTAGGCATCCATTAAAAATAATTAATTATTTTAATAAAACCTCCTTCAGGTGGAATTTCTCAAAACAATTTCTGGGTAATCTGGAATACATGTGTCCTAGCCTCCCTGCAAATTTTGAGGCTTAGAGCACATCCGATGCTACAATAAATCAACACTCCCTTTTAGCGAGGAATGTGCTCTAGTAATGCAACTTGTTGAAGCATCACCCTGACTTTGTAACATATCCCTCTGCGTCGCTGAAGTCTGACATCGTTGAGCACACGCTACATCTGTGTTGTTGTTGACCCTGCATGCTACCGCCAACTGCATCAGCATTGCAACTCTGTTGTTGTTGCAGCAGAAAAACATCCAAAACAATGAACTAAGAGTTCAGCATGATGCATCTGGTACTGGAGATCTGACTGCTGCTAGACTCTGCGTTGACCCTTTGAAGCCTCTGCACCGCTACTGACTCTGTACTGTGCCATCTGCACTATTGCTGACTCTGTACTGTGCCATCTGCACTGCTACTAACTCTGTTGTGCGTTGCTCAGTCTCTGGCGCTCTCTAGCCACTACACTGTCACTCTGGCATTCCTCTGCACCAACTTGCACTGATCCATCCTACTATTGCTAATATGGGCTCTCGTAGTGAGGTATTGATCCAAGAGGTGAACTTCTGTAGGATCCTTCCCAACTACAACTCTTTCGAACTACAGTTCTAGATCACCCCAATTCTCCGTCAGAGATATGTGGGCAATCATAGCAAACTCTTCCTCCTCGAGCCTCACGGTAGCAGCCTGCAGATCATGCTTCTCATCCTTGTCCTTCTTCTTGAGAGGACATTGCGCAGCGTAGTGACCAAGGTCACCACGCCAAAAACACTTGATCTTTGAGATGTCCTTCTTCTGCCTCCGTTGCTCTTGTTGCTCCTTTGATGCAAGAGTTGCATTCTCCTCCTCCTCCTTGGGATTCGTCCTATTGATGTTGTTGCCATCAAGCTTGCACTTGACTAAGTCTCTCCTCATCTCTTCCTACTGAAGAGCAGCCCACATCCCTTCCCAATCCGGCAACTTCTCTCTGCCCAGGATGCTCTGGACAAAGACTTGTCATTCTTCTGAGACATAATTTAGGGCCAATCTGACCATCTTCGTGGCCTGAGGTGTTGATCATACAGAGCTGCCAACTGATCTCGAACATCTTGAAGCTTCGATAGGAATGGATCTATGCGTTCTCCCTTCTACATCCTCGTAGATCTCATCTTCTCCTCCAAGAACATTCTTCGCTACTCAAAAGACCCCTGGTATAGCGTAGCCAATGCATCCCACATCTCCTTGGTGGTCCCTTTGCCAAAAATGTGTGAGACAATGTGATCCCTCACTCCATCGAGGATCAACCTCTTGGATTTTTCCATATCTTTCTTATAGGCCTTCAATGGATCTAGATCTGCGGGGATAGCTACCATACTATCGATGAGATCATGCTCATCTAGAAGGAAGGAGATCCTTACCTTCCAAATCACATAGTTGGAGGCACCCTCCAACCAATCCTGATCTCTCCCCCGGTTGTTGCCATCTCACCCAACCAAATGTGGAATGTTGCCTCTAACCCTTGTGGGAATTTCTCAATCTTAACACTTAATGCAGAAATTATTACTGTTAATCTGGTTATGCTCCTCCTACTTAGACAAGTTATTAACTGAATAAAATTCAAGTTAAAATCGAAGCAAAACACATAACAGATCTCTACCAATTCAGATCTAGAACAAGTTCATGCACACATAGAAAAAGTGACAGTTACTTCTGGACAAATAGTCCCCGAAAAAACCCAATGCGGGAAAACCGGTCTCTGGCTGCTGGAGGGTTTTATTATTAAGAATTTTCTGAATACAACAAGCCTGCGTTCCAGATCTAGAAAACCCAACAGATAAATAATAGATCTACAGCTCACTAGCTGATCTAGGGCCAAAATAATGACTGATCCACACCCTCAAACGGGATTTACAGAACTCAGCCAAAATTAGGGTCTAGAAACCCCAGCGTTGCCCCTGAAGCCCCTCTGACCCTCAGCGCTGCTCTGGAAAGGTCTGCGTTACCCCAGACTGGGTGACGCAATCCTTACGCTGCCCCTTAGGGTCTCTGCGTAACCCCTGAGGGTTTCCTGTTGAAAATCAGGTTGTCCTTGAGGGACTGCATTGTCCTTGTTGCTGCTGTTGCTGCTACTCTCCTGCTTCTGCGCTGCCTCTCTGACTTGATCTCTACCTTTTGCTGATTCTAGACCCTGGGATCAGATAATCCCCTTGGCCTAAATTCCCCTCTCTGCAGCTGAAACACTTCTGAGAATTCTTAGCAAACCCGCCCTAGAATCTCAGCTTAGCTTCCGTGCCCTGCCTCTGTGCATCTTTACAAATGATCCCAAGCCTTTCCTTTATACTTTTCTCGTTGGGAAACCAACGGCCAAGATTAAATCTTTAATCAATGGCTAAGATAAAAAGAAAGCTTGACCCATGTGACTTAAGACAATTTCATCACATGTTTAATTAAGTGCACTTTAATTATTTAAATTCCCTAAGTTTTAACTTAGGAAATACATTAAAATAATTAATTAATATAATATCTCCTAAACCAGATGAAATTTCCCAAATCCATTTCTGGGTCTTGTAGATCAAATGTACTCTAGTCCTTCCTCAAAATTTGGGACCTAAAGCACAACTGATGCTACCCCAAATACACAAAATTTCAAAACTCCCTCTTAACATCAAGGGTGTGCTCTAGCAATACATCACACTATGCATTACAAGACTTTGGGTACTGGTACTGTGTCGTTAATGCTTGGCCTGCTGCCACTCAACTCTGCACTTATGTTGCCATTCTGTACTGCTGCCCATGACTCTATCACTGCCACTGAAACATCTGTACTGCAACTCGCTCTCAATTTGTTGCATCTATGTTGCTCATAGAATTGCCATTGTTAATCTGTTGCACTGCAACTTCAGTTGTTGAGAGAAACAACTGAATCTCCTGCCCAATCTTTCACAAACAAGTCAGATGGGCTACATCATCATCACTGAAGCTCCATAGGCTACAGATCTTTACTGGCATCTGAAGGATGATGCACAGCTACAGCTCTGCATTGTGTAAGCAAACTCCCTCTGCACTACTTAAGTCACACAGCCCCTTGTGTTGAAGTCTCTCACGTTGTTGTTGCACTGCGCTGTCCCTCTGAAGCCTTCTGCGTTGCTGCAACTCTACACTGCGTAAGCAGCTCTGCGCTGCTAGAGTCACATCAGCCTCTGCGCTGTTGCTACTCTGCTCTGCGCTGCTCCTTCCAGTCTTTAGATCTGTCTCTGCTTCATCTGTGATCTATGCACCCACTACTCCACTTGTCCCGCTACTGTCTTAAGGTTGTCGTAGCTTGCATGTGATCCAAGAGATGAGCTGCTTAAGGATCTCGCCTTACTTCTATGTAGCTGCTCTACATATCCATGTCACCCCACCTCTGTGGTTCATGAGCACTCATGGTTGTCCCATCTTCCGACCCATCATCTGCCACAGCAGCTTTGGAAGAAGATGCTTCCTTGTCCTTTTTCTTCTAAGGACAATTGTTGGCAAAATGTCCCATTTCACCACACTGGAAGCATTTGATCTTTGAGAGATCCTTTTTCTTCTTTGGCTGCTTATTCGATGCCAACGCTGCATCTTCCTTCGTCACTTTGCTTGATCCAGAGCTATACTGCTTCTTGGTGAATCTACGGAGTTCTTCTTGACGCAGAACTAACCACAAGTTGTCCCAATCTGGGAGGTCCGCTCTGCCCAAGATACTCTGGACAAAGGTTTCCCACTCATCTATGACTGCATTGAGGACAGTCCTAACCATCACATCGTCTTCCACCTTAGCACCAGTTGCAGTCAACTGATCTCTGATCGACTGCAATCTGAAGAGGAAATGCTCCATGTCTTCTCCCTTGGCCATCATGAATGACCTCATCTATGTCTCCAACAGCATCTTCCTTTGGACAGATTTTCCCTCATATAGGGAGATCAAGGCCTTCCACATCTCATTAGGTGTCTTCTTCTCAGCTATGTCTGGTGCAATATGATCCTTGATTCCATCCATAATCAGCCGCTTGGCATGTCCAACAGCCTCCTTGTGCTTCCGAAGGAGATCCGGATCTGTCGGTGTGGCCAGAGTTTGCTATGCATGGGCTCTAAGATTGTATGCCTCAAGCACTATCAGGATCCTTGCCTTCCAAACTAAAAAGTTTGAGAGGCCATCCAACCTGTCCTAATCACAAAGTCCATGAGGAGCCATTTGCTCAGAATGTGTCGGAACTTCCTTTTCTCTTTGCTAGAGAAGTGGATCTAAGGCCCTTGGTGAAACAGGGACCTTCTACTCCCTCTGACAACTTATTTCCCTCCTTGGAAATCTGCCAATTCAACATTGATTCAGCTCTCTTTGATCCTCTGATCAACCTGCAAGTTTCTTTTGGCTAGAAACTTTCTGAGAAGTTGATCTCCTCTCGCTATTTGTCACTTGTGCTTAGGCTAAAAATCTGAAAACTTCATAAATTTAACCCCACCAGCACCTTCTGAATTTTTGCAGCTTTTCTTCAGTCTTTTCTGGATTTGACAGATTCAGATCTGCATCACCCTGGCAGGCTTCAGACTAATCCAGCAATGTTTCTGAGCTGCCTCTGCGCAGTAATTGTGTGGGCTTGCTAGGAGACAGCGTTAGACTACGTCACCCTTCCCTCTGCGTGAATCTGCCTCTGAAAATTGCATTGTCCCTTCATATATGCATTTCTTCTACTTTTCCAGTTGCTTTCTGCAGCTAGAACCTTCAATCTCTTGCTGGCGACCCTCCTAGATCTGCGATTGCTCAAATACCATGTGGGATTTTCTGAATCTTAACACTTAATGCAGAAATTATTATTGTTAATCTGGTTATGCTCCTCCTACTTAGACAAATTATTAACTAAATAAAATTCAAGTTAAAATCGAAGCAAAACACATAACAGATCTCCACCAATTCAGATATAGAACAAGTTCATGCACACATAGACAAAGTGACACAGTTATTTCTGGACAAATAGTCCCCAGAAAAACCCAATGCGGGAAAACCAGTCTCTGGCAGCTGGAGGGTTTTATTATTAAGAATTTTCTGAATACAACAAGCCTAGGTTCCAAATCTGGGAAACCTGACAGAGAAATAATACATCTACTGCTTGTTGGCTGATCTAGGGCCAAAATAATGACTGATCCACACTCTCGAACGGGATTTACAGAACTCAGCCAAAATTAGGGCCTGGAAATCCTAGTGCTTCCCCTAAAGCCTCTACGTTAGCCTCTGAAGCCCCTCTGACCCTCAGCGCTACTCCGGAAAGGTCTTCGTTACCCCAGACTGATCCATGTGACTTGAGACAATTTCATCACATGTTTAATTAAATTCACTTTAATTATTTAACTTCCCTAAGTTTTAACTTAGGAAATACATTAAAATAATTAGTTAATTTAATATCTCCTAAACCGGATGAAATTTCCCAAATCCATTTCTGAGTCTTGTAGATCAAGTGTACTCTAGTCCTTCCTCAAAATTTGGGACTGTTGACCACACTTTGTCAACGACCCCATAGCAGTACAGCCCCATTTTTTCAAATGGGATTCATCATGTTCGACGTGTTCGCGCCATTTAGATTTCATCGACAGTTGACAATTTTATAAATGATGTAGACCCATTCTACATTTTTATATGTAAATGATCTAAGTAAGACCACCATGTATGTCACAACCTAGGTAAGCCTAGTATTTTGGTGATGATTTCTATCCTAGGAGGTTTTTTGTCTCACTGATTCATTTGTGTTTCTCGACAAAAGTGATCGGCAGATTTTTCCTCTCCAGCTTCACCCCAAAGCTAGAGTGGATTTTGTCATCAAGATGCTAAGTGAGTCCTAGTGTTTCTATCGAGTCTTTGTAAAAGTAGTTTGAGAATAATCTTAGCTAATTGGCTAGATTATTTTATTACAAGCTGCTTGGTCTACTAGATCATGTTTTGAGTCGCAGAACTAGGTAGCTACTTGAGGGTCTATCACGAATGGGTATTCCCCCTTTATGTGTCTAAATGTATTTATCTTATGTAAAGAGGGTTGGAAAAATAATTAAATCCCCTCTCAGTGTATTAATTAAATTTTCTGGCCAAATTAATAAAAAAAATCCAAAGCCAGAAATTTAATTATTTCTAAGTCTTAGGTGAGTTAAAATTCTTCAAAGGCAAAATTCGTGGGTCCTTAAAAAATAAATTTTTAAAAGTCCCAAGCCAAGGGATTATTGAGAATTTCAAGAAATTTTTGACCCTTGGCCCTTGGTGGTTAAGTCAAAGTCAAAATTTTGAGGTAATTAACTCAAAAATATTATTTTTGAGTTAATTAAAATGGAATTAAATGATAAATTTGAATTTCCTCAAAATTATAATTTCGACGGTCCAGATTAAAAGATGTTCAAATCTTTTTGACGGTCGAGATTACTTTGACATGGATCAATTGAACTAGCCGTTGGAGATTTTATCTTATAAATTAGAGGTCTTTGTCAGTCTTTCAATCATCCGATCTCTGGATCGTGCACTTGCTCTTGAAGCTCTCCTATAATATTTTCTGGAATAATACAAACGAAGACTTTGAGGTTTTATTCTAATGGTGGTGTTCCTCTTCAGTATGTTCTTAAAATTCTGTTGGTGATTATTTTAATGGATTGTTGATTAATGGCTCTTGTAGAGTAATCTACGTACAGGTATCTTGCTTAGGTTACTGGATCTAGGGTAAAAATATTAATTGGATCAAGTTAACAGTTATCTCTAGCTCATGAAAATTTTATGTTTTATCACTATTTCTCTATTAATTTGACAGTTTAACTTTAAGTTTGCAGAAATCTTCCGGATTTAAAACTGGGCATTTAGGGAAGTCCTAGTTTGGACCAGCTAACTCGTAGGAGATGAGATCTGAAGAGCCCTCCGGATCTAATTCCCCGGGCTTATCTTAAATTCCATTTTTTGCAGGGATCTTTATTGGGCTTGTGCCTCTCTTTTAAATTCTTATTTTCTGAATTGTGCTAAACTGTTTTAAGTCTGGCGAAGAGGGCTTCTGATCTGTAAATTAGCACTGTAAATTTGCAAATATTCTCTAGGGTGTAAGGGTTTATTTTATGTGCATAGTTTTGGGTTTTTTCTGGTTTTGTGCAGGTTTACAGGGAGATTCCCAGAAAATTTTTAGATCTGAGCCAGATCTAGGCCCTGGAGGGTAAGATCTGGACTCAGATCAAATCTGGTTGCAGATCTGGTCTCAAGATCAGTTTGGTTGCAGATCTAGGCAGCATTGTGCCTCAAGATCAAGATTTTGAAGAATTATTTAAGTCGAATTCTAAATCTGGGTTTCTGTGTAAGTTTTACTGCTGGACAGAAAGAGAAATTTGAAATCTTCGATGCCATTCTCCCTCATAGCTGGCATTCACTTATCTTTCTCTTCCATTCCGTTGTCCGTACAGTGTATTTCCCTCATCCCTCACGTTGCCTTCCTTGCCAGCAGCTTCTCTCTTCCCGCACGTCCCCTTCCTTCTCGCTACCTCCATCTTCTGCATTTGTCGTACATCCTTCCATTCCCTGTCTTGTTGTTCCATCCTGCGTGAGACTTCACGTTGTCTCCATCTCTCATGCATCGACTCCCGCTGCTTTTCTCTCACGCCTCCTTGCTGCCCATTTCCTGCTGTCTCAGCCTGTAACCGTCATCTCCCTTGTCGTCGACCTGCATCCCAGCTCCTCCCTGCCATATGACTATCATCGACCTGCATAAAATATAACATTCACGTATATGCGATTTCTCATTTTTTAATTTTTAGATTTAGAATTTTAATTTTTAGATTTAGATTTTAGTTTTTTAGAGGTTCACGTTAGATTTTATATTTTAGATTTCTTTTTTTTTTTTTTTGCATTAGTTTTAGCCTTAGTTTTAAATTTTTTAAGTTTTAGTCTTAGTTTGGACTTTAGACTTTTCGATTTTGATTAGTTAGTTTAGATTTTAATTAGTTTGATTTTTTTTGTTTTACTTTTTTAGATTTTTTTGAAATTTAAAATAAAAAATAAAAACAAAAATAAAATTAAAAATTAAAAATTCCAAAATTCTTAACTTTTTTCATTTTTAGACTTTAGCTTTAGTTGTATATACATTTTTTGGTTTTAGTTTTATTAACTTTAGATTTAAAAGAAAATATTAAAAATATAAAAAATTTGAAAATTCTCAAAAAATTTAAAAATTTTACATAGTCAAGGTAAGCTTTAATTTTCTATCTAAAGTTTGACTATAGGTTTCTGAATTGGAATTATTTGGAATATCATAAATTCGGAAATATTGGAAATATCTGGCATTTAAATTTGATGGTATCCTCGTGATAATATTTTGTTTCGAATTTAAATTGTTGGTTCGAAGTATTTTATTATTAGCGTTGGTTGATGATCGTTTAATGAGCTTTAATTGTGATTTTAAATTACTTGAAATTGGTAATTAATTGTTTAAGTTAACTTTGGGAATATTTCAAGTGATGATAAATTACATGTCTTTATCGAACATTGCTAATGCATAATTACGAAGGTGTTTATCGAATGTTGAATCGAAAAGAAATTATCTTCCAGTTTGATTAATTGAGAAATTGAATAACATTGTGGTGGATTGATTTTGCATAGCAGTTACATATCAATTACTTGACTTTAATTTCCTAACGGGATATTTTGACTCCACAAGGCACTGGTTTTAAAGCTTCAAACCTAATTGGATCTATAAAATCTCATTAATCTTAACAAGTACTTGGTCGTCTAACTGTGTCTCCTGAATTAGGGTCTACCTCCCTTAGCTTGCAAGGAGACAGCTTAGATAGAGAGATTGGAGATCAGGGTGACAGCCCCCGATCTGAGTCGTTGTCGTGGTGCCTAGACATTCTGTGCGACAACAAGGACCTAGAGCACAATTGATGCTACCCCAAATACACAAAATCTCAACAACCCTCTGCGCAGCTGGCTCTACGCACTCCCTGCTGGAGTGAGCAAAATAATCTCAGTTACTGCTGCTTCTACACGGGAAATCAGAATTTATTGGGCAAGAAATTCTCTAAGGTTAAAATTCCCTCAGTATTCTCCTTCTTCCTTCTTTTGACGCTTTTCTGCACCAGCAAATGTTGCAGCAAAAACAGCATCCCACCTGAAGACTGCTCTGCGTTGAAACTGTTGCACTGCTCCCTCTGTCACTAGCAAATTATGAACTGGAAAATCTTCCTCTGTGTCGACTCACTCGGAGAGATATTTTTCCTCAAATAACTTGCCCTCCTGGACTAGACTGCACAATCCCTCAGGGGATTCAATCTGCTGCCTACGCAACTCTTTGATATCCCTCTTCTGCTCAGCGTTGGGCTCTTCCAGCTCTGCTCTCTTGCTTCACCTGCGCTCTGATACCATGTGAAAATTCGATAAACCCGAATCCCTACTACATCAAACTGATATTACTCCCCCTACTTGTTTATTCCATACAAGTTATTTACTGTAGTAACTGTAAATATCGAAGTAAATACAACAGAAGCCTTCACTAATTAAAATTATATGCCGAAACAAGAACTGAGCCAGAAGAAAACAAACACACATATGACATCGTTGTTTTTGGACTAATGTCCCAGGAAAAACCCAATGCAGGAAAACCGGTGTAGCAGCTAATGGTTTTGTCTTATTAAGCAGTAGTTCTGAATACAATTTTTTGGATGCCCAAACTGGCAATCCTATACAAAGATCTAACTGGACAAAAAGGATAGTGAGATGATCTCACCACGTCACAAGGAAATTCAACACTGATCTGCACTGGAGATGAGCCTTTCCGTTGTCTCTGCGCAGTACTGCGTCACTCTTACGCAGTTACTGCATCACTGCAGCTGGGACTGTGTTGCACCTCCTCTCGATCTTCTGCTAGCTGGAAACTTCAGCCCTTTGGCCTCCCGGTCTTACACCCCAGCTTCGACACTAGATCCCGACTATTCCCCAGGAGAAATACAGACTCCCTCTGAAGCTCTGCGCTTCCACAGCGTAGCTCTGCACTGCCTTTGCATGGCACTACATTGCCTCTCTGGACTACTCTCTGCCCTCTCTGCCTTGCACTCTCCGGATCAGGAAAAATCTTCCACCGGAAACTAACCTTGCCCCTCACTGCAAGAATCTCCTCGATGATCTCTCCAACTAATCTTCGCTGCTCACTTGAAAAATCGATCTCTTGATCCCGCTCGATGTGTCTTTCCAAATTCCCATCAAAATCCTTCTTATAATCTTCTCGTTGAGAAATCAGCGGCCCAAATTAGATTCTAATCAATGGCTCAGATCATATTGACTCGATCTTCGTCTTTTTCTAGAAGATTCACTCCCAGTTCTATTTATACACT
The DNA here is from genome assembly GCA_034641835.2 of Pinus albicaulis. NCBI lineage: Eukaryota > Viridiplantae > Streptophyta > Pinopsida > Pinales > Pinaceae > Pinus > Pinus albicaulis. The sequence goes on along the minus strand of CM076572.1, from coordinate 805,332,012 downwards.
TTAATTATTTTAATTCCCTAAGTTTAGACTTAGGCATCCATTAAAAATAATTAATTATTTTACTAAAACCTTCTTCGAGTGGAATTTCCCAAAACTATTTATGGGTATTCTGGAATACATGTGTCCTAGCCTCCCTGCAAGTTTTGAGGCTTAGAGCACATTCAATGCTACCAGAAATCAACACCACCACCATTTGAGGGATGTACCTTGGACATACTATCCCCTCTAAAGGTAGAAACCACCTAATAAAGTACCTCACTAACCCCCTTTGGAGCTTGGAAACATTAGCACAAGCAAAATCCCACTATGGAAGGGCATGCCATTATGAAGTGTCCACTTGTTGTCCATGGTTTGTAAGCTCTTTTACCCGATTACATTAATGACTCGTTGTACTAGAAGGCTAGGGGATGCATTGGATCTTATGCAAGATTGCAGATGGTGTCCATTTGCATTTGATCTCTCTATACGGGGTCCTAACCCTCCATAGTGCTACATTGGCACATATAGGGTGTGTGTAAAGAGCCATGGGCCGCCACAGCAGTAGACAGCACTCCATGGATCCCCAAAGATGTTTAGAGATTGCTATCGATCCACCTTTTGGATGAGGAAGATGCATTTGGTACAATATGACCAATTGGCCCCACAGGTGCACCACACACTTGGCAAGTGTCCCAAGACTTGTACAATGACATGGCAGTATTCATTCCATCATCCAAGCCCTTACATATGGTCTACAGGCATCTTCAACTAGTATGGAGACCCATGAGGTCAATGGTGTACCCCCACACCCACTGGGAGCACAAGAAGTTCATTGTTTGGAGAACAAGGGGCCACCCCCTTGTCCATCACTTTTGAGGATTCTATTCATCATTGTGGCACTTATGGACCTCATAAGGCCTCTTAGAGGGCCCTACGACATACATAGATTATTATTTGACCTCTTGAGAGGCTTATTATTCCATTTGTGAGCTAGTTTGGTGGGCTTGTCACCAAAAGTTAGTTAATTTGCACATTATTTTATGTTTAGGGGCTAATTAGGCCCATAGGTAATTCGAACTCCTAATTGGTGTATAAATAGGAGTTGGATGGATTAATTTGTATCATCACTTGGATTTGGATCATTCTCTCATTAGAGAACTTCGCACTTTTTCCTTGGTGGATATTTTTGGATAATGGACGAATTTTGATGTATGGATTGGGTTCTTCTTATCTTGGAGCTTCTTATATAGCAAATGTGTTGCTAGTTGGATATATTCTCTTACATGTAAGTGCAATTTTAACGTTATTTTCTTTCATTTCGCTGCATACGTTGGTTATGAGATCTTCGTTATTTTTAGGGCTAATTGTTGCATGTATTTAATGTGGAATTATGTTTCTATTTAGCTTATCTCTATGTATGGGCTATGTTTGATGAATGAATTGTCCTAGAGATCGTGTTATCTTAATAAGCCACTTCCATTTGCAACGAAGTATAAATGCTTTTAAGGTCACTTTTCTTCTCTTACCCTTAACATTGGACGAAGTCGACTCTGAGAGCCTCCATGAACAAGAACCGAAGTCCATCTTCATAATTCTCCTTGATTCCATGTCCCCAAGAGGAATTAGACATTGATCCATCAAAGGGTGGTCATTCAAACCACATTTTTTCAACTTTTTCTCCCTTTTCTAGGTCTAGCCCCGCTGGGCCACCTAGGGCATCAATTTCCCGAGAAACTAACCCTAGAAAAATTTCGATCTCCTAGCCTCTACTATGTTGGTTTGTCCTCAAGGTCTCCTCCAAATTTGAAGAGATTCTGACAGTGGGATTGCGAGATATCCCAAGCCCTAGGTCTAAGATCAAATTTTTCCCTAGTGGTCCCAAGGCTAGTACTTCAGGATCAATTTGACATCTTTAGGTAGAAATTATTGTTTGATCCTTTCCCCTTGCCTTGGTCAGGTTAAGAATACCACCGGTTGCTAGACTCCATCCCCTTAACTTGGGTCGGGTCCACTTGGCCCCATGTGGTCCCATTTCTTATCAAAGACAATTCTTCAAGGGAAACTCGAGAATCCAAGCTCTATAAGGATTTTAGGGATTGGGAAACTCCTTTTCGACTCATACTCCTTTAACCTAACCCTAAAATCCTCACCTCCTTTCCCTAGAAAGTCTTGTACCTTGCCTAAGGAGCAAGCAAGTTTCATTCTTAATGCTATCCTGGGGAAAGGGTCTCTAAGGTCACTTTACACCTATTTTTCGATCCATTCTTTGCAAGTGACTTCCTAATTACAGAGTCTCCTCCCATCGGTGAAAGTCTGTAAAGATCAGGGAGTCTTAGCTATGGTGATAGTGGGATAAGTCTCCATCGTTGCCCTTGACCTAGTAGTTTCCCTCTTAGGAGTCCCTTTTAGGTCCCCTATTGGTTTGAGTGGTAACAGTACATTCTGAACTCATAGCAACCCTCTTGACTCCATCCTGAATGGTACAGTCGCTGCTCTTTTCACTGTCTTTGGACTCCTACCGCCAATCTTCACGTGTAGGTCAGACTCCCATTTCGTTAGGCTCTCAAACACTTCTCTCAAACCAACCATATGCTTTAATGCTACCTTGTCGATGAACCATGCACCCTCTTTTGGAAAGTATAACTAGGATTGGGTCTTCATATTGACTATGTAATTATGTATTTATGTAATGAAGAAGACAAAGATAATAAAATATATTTTTGGTATGCTTGCTTCATGGGTTTCATGAGCAAGGTTTTATTATAGGTCAAAAGACTTCTTCTTGATGTCTTTTAGGATTTTTCTACTAGTCATAAATTGTATTGATTAAAGAGTCATGTTTATGAAGAATCAAGTCACACTCGTATGCCTCAAGACTGTGTCACATAAGCCTTGAAGACTGCACTCAAATGATGCTCAAGATCTACATTGGAATACTCTTCATATCAGCTATCAATAAGCTATACAAGTCAGCCAAATAAGCAGTGAACATGTCGGCCTGCTATCTATTTGTATGGTCAGCCTAAATCACAATAAAGGTGTACACTATATAAGTAAATGTCTACGGTTCATTTGGAACAAGATTTTCGGTCAGGTGCTCTGTGTTTTAGTGCAAGTTATAGGACTGAGAAGAAGTGTGAGAAAGGGAGAATATATCTACGGTTTTATTTGAAGACATATCTTCGATCAAGTTTGAGATCTCTGTGATCAAACTTATCTGCAATAAGTGTGAAATAAGACTGTGTTCAATTGAAGAAAGGGGTTGTGTTAAGGTGCGTAAATAAGATTTTGGTTGAGTGCGAAGAAAGGTTGGGTTGAAGTGCGGATATATAACTGTGTTAAGGTGAATTGAAGTGTGGATATATAATTGTGTTAAGGTGCATTGAAGTGTGGATATATGACTGTGTTAAGGACTGTAATAAGTGCAAAAAGGGATTGTGCTAAAGGGCTATGTGAAGTTGAGGACTGCTAATTGAAGGAAATAAGACAAGTATACAGTTAGCAAGGTTAAGTGAAGGTACAAAGGAAGACGGTCTATGATACAGTGCTGACATCATAAGTAAGAAGCCAAGTAGAGACCGAGCTCTCTAGTCTTGGTGCAAAACAGTGCAGGAAGGTGCAAGAAAGAATGATCAGCTCGAGTCAATGAAGAAGCAGTGACAAGGCCTTGAAGGCATACAAGGGTCAAGGGTTTGTGTCATGGTCATGATACTTGTCATCTAAATGTCTATAAGAAGAATTTCTTGCAGGTTTTAAATTTTTCCTCTCCAAGAGGGAGAGGTTTTGTCCCTGGCTCAAAGAGCCTAAATTTGTGTCTCTTGTGTTTTTGGTAATTGACTTGATGAAATACTTAATAAGCTAAGAAGAGAAGACATGAGTAAAAGAAGTAAGCTCACAAGTTATTATCAAGAAGAGAATTTGAATTAATCACTACCCCTCCAAATTCTCAACATGGTATCAGAGCTAAGGTGTTGAAAGCAAGGGCTACTTAACAAAGAGAGCAACAAATTGGTTGGGTCATCAAACTTTAGTGCATGGAAAAAGAGGACAGATTTGAATCTAACCAAAGATGAAGTTATGGGCTACATCAAAGGATCCACAGTTCAAACCTCAAAAGAACATGCCACAGCTCATGTCAAATACATGAAAGGAGAAATCAGAGCCCAGAGGATTCTCATAGAATCCATTAAGGACTCACTCATACCCTATGTATCAAAACTAGAAACTGCAAAAGAAATATATGAGAAACCGGTGGAACTATTCTCTGTGAGTACTGCAAGAGAAGCAATCTCTCTAAGACAAGAACTATACAAGATGAAATTGTCAAGAGAGGAAGGAATCACTTCATATTTTATGAGGATTTCTGAAATAAGAGACCAACTGTAGGAATTGGGAGTAGTAATGTCTGATAATGAGATGACTACAGTGTTGCTGAATGCTCTACCGGAAGAATGGGGAAGCTTCACTTCAAGCTTATATGGGAAGAAAGAAGCAACACCATTCCATGATCTATGGTCTCTATGTAAAATAGAAAGAACAAGATTAAAATCCAAAGATGATACAAGATCAATTGAAGGGAATCAAGCCTTTGCAGCCATATCCAGGAAGAAAGGAAGATTCGGTAAATTTGATCCTCAGAATAAAAGAAGAAATGTGAACAAAATACGATGCTTTGGATGTAATGAACTTGGGCATTATAAAATGGATTGTCCTAAATCTGGGAATGACAAGAGGAAAAAGGAAGAAGAAAATGTCACAGATGAAAGAGAAGAACCTGATGCAAAGAAATCTAAGAAAGAAGAAGCGAAAGATCTCTATTATGATTGAGATCATCTTCCTCTTTAATTGATTTCTGTTGGTTGTAAAATAGTATAATAGGAAGTAATGTATATTAATAGCATCATGATAAAAGCATAGAAGGAGCACTTGAAGAAGTAGCTCCTGGGAACCTCACTGATAACAACATTGATGGAACGCAGTCATCAAGATCAAGGGTCATCATTCAATAATCGATATGGAAACAGGTGTTGACATTTTCTAATGGAGTTCTCTATGGATTCACTGGTTAAAAGAAAGCAAAAGGTTTCATCAAGAACTCTATGTTACAGAATTCTGGGATTAGAATATGATGATATATTGATGAAGCAGGTCAAGGGAATGAAGTTCTTCACTCTAGTAAAATTGTTGTAGGATGACTCAAAAGGAAAAGGATGAGGTACATATGTTGACACTGGATGCTGTGAAATCATGTCATATGGTTGCAGGTAATGGACTTCTATATTTAGATGTATGATCTATGGAAGGAGGATCTCTTCTGGTGCACATGTTGCCACTATAAGATGAAACTAAATATGTCCTCATATGGAATATGAGGTGGTTCTATATAAACAAGGAACTGGATACTGGAAGTTCCTGGGATGAAGCTCTGTGGAGAAAGAATGGAAGAGATCATGAAGTGCAACCATGTAAAGAGGTGGTTATCATCCGGAAGACAAGAAGATGTCACTAGGAGATCTCCTGCGAAGATATGTGGACTCTAATAAAAGTATGCTAAAGAAGAAGACCCTTGACAAAACATATCTTTAGGAGATGTGTCAATCTGAATAAAGGATGTCGATGCCTACAGGAAGATGTCATGGTGAAAGATCATCACTGAGGTAACTTTTGATTTAAAAGTTCTTATGTATATGTTTATCTGGATAAGTTTATGCAGGGCTGCCAATCATGTGGGAGGATGTAAGATCCTTGGGAGATGGTTCGGAGGAAAGTAGCATGGCATAAAGGTGGACCAGATGAGAAGGATTGATGAATCACTTTCTGGTGGATGACATGACTCGTGGATGAAAGTGATGGATGATTTGTGCCCTATGAAGCCAAAAGTTGAACTTTCCTCAATATCGAAATCCATGACATCGAGGGGAGGAATTCTTCATGAGCAGTTGGGTGTCTCACCATTGTTGTTGTAGGTACCTGGTTAAGAGGGAGCCTAGTAGTAAGTTTCTTGGAAGAAACTTGAAGTATGTCCTTCCTGAGTTAAGAGGGAGTGGCATATATGATTCTCTAATTCATGTGTCATGCACTAGACCAGGACTAACAGTCGTAAGTCTTAGTGAAGGCCATGTGGAGAGAATGGATAGACACATCATTCTGATCTTCACTTGGAAATCCTCTGGCATTCTATACTCTTTGAGAACGTGATAGGGAATTCAAGATAAGAGTAGTCCGGGACCTATATTCTTTGAGGGCTGGCTACACAAGAGAAGAATAGTCCAAGAAGGTCATACTCTAGGAATACCTGGGTGGAGTATGTACCTTGGAGAGACAATGACTATGGTGTCTATAAGTCATGTGTCTTGCCAGCATTGTAGCACATTGTATCGTTGAGAGATGGGGCTGTTAGCCAAGACCTTGCACTAGGAAAATGTTGGTTGATATGATGCTATACAGATGCGATTACCAATATGATTCTTGTTATGAGATTCTTCAGATTGAAAGTGACCATGTACCATTATGAATACCTCCCTAGTTAAGAGGGAGAGTTGGAAAGTGTAACTAGGATCGATCTTCATATTGACTATGTAATTATGTAATGAAGAAGACAAAGATAATAAAATATATTTTTGGTATGCTTGCTTCATGGGTTTCATGAGCAAGGTTTTATTATAGGTCAAAAGACTTCTTCTTGATGTCTTTTAGCATTTGTCTACTGGTCATAAATTGTACTGATTAAAGAGTCATGTTTATGAAGAATCCAGTCACACTTGTATGCCTCAAGACTGTGTCACATAAGCCTTGAAGACTGCACTCAAATGATGCTCAAGATCTACGTTGGACTACTCTTCATATCAGCTATCAATAAGCTATACAAGTCAACCAAATAAGCAGTGAACATGTCGGCCTACTATCTATTTGTAAAGTCGGCCTAAATCACAATAAAGGTGTACACTATATAAGTAAATGTATGCGGTTCATTTGGAGCAAGATTTTTGGTCAAGTGCTCTATGTTTTAGTGTGAGTTACAGGACTGAGAAGAAGTGTGAGAAAGGGAGAATATATCTATGGTTTTATTTGAAGACATATCTTCGATCAAGTCTGAGATCTCTGTGATCAAACTTATCTGCAATAAGTGCGAAATAAGACTGCTTCAAGTGAAGAAAGGGACTGCGTTAAGGTGAGTAAATAAGACTGTGGTTAAGTGCGAAGAAAGGCTGGATTGAAGTTCGGATATATAACTGTGTTAAGGTGCATTGAAGTGCGGATATATGACTGTGTTAAGGACTATAATAAGTGCAAAAAGGGATTGTGCCAAAGTAAGGGCCATGTCAAGTTGAGGACTGCCAATTGAAGGAAATAAGACAAGTGTACAGTCAGCAAGGTTAAGTGAAGGAACAAAGGAAGACAGTCTATGATACGGTGTTGATATCATAAGTAAGAAGCCAAATAGAGATTGAGCTCCCTAGTCTTGGTGCAGAACGGTGCAGGAAGGTGCAAGAAAGAATGATCAGCTCAAAGAGTCATTGAAGAAGCATTGACAAGGTCTTGCAGGCATACAAGGGTCAAGGGTCTGTGTCATGGTCATGGTACATGTCATCTGAAAGTCTATAAGAAGAATTTCTTGAGAGTTTTTCCTCTCCAAAAGGGAGAGGTTTTGTCCCTGGCTCAAAGAGCCTAAATTTGTGTCTCTTGTGTTTTTGGTAATTGACTTGATGAAATACTTAATAATCTAAGAAGAGAAGACATAAGTAAAAGAAGTTAGCTCACAAATAATTATCAAGAAGAGAATTTGAATCAATCACTGCCACTCCAAATTCTCAACACCCTCATCAATGATGCTCTTAGAGAAATGAGAGACTAGAGCAAAGTCATCATCAAACCTTCTCGCGAAATCATCATGTTCAACAGCAGCCTTGCCCATTTCCTTCTTCTTCTCATTCCCTCCTTTCATCTTGCATGGGAACTTACTTGCATAGTGACCAAGCTCACCACAGGTGAAACACTTCACCTTACTTACGTTTTTCTTCTTCTTGCCATCGATTTTTCCTTTTCCCTTCCCTAGCTTACCAACGAGAGCAACATTCTCATCATTGGTATTCTTCTTTTGTTGAAGGTCCTTGTCTCGGAGTTCCTCTTGAATGAAGTCATCCCATAAACTATTCCAATCAAGAAGCTTCTCTCAAGATACTATACCTTTGATAAATGGCTTCCATTGATCTGAGAAGCCAATCAAGGCAATCCTCACTAACTCGGGTTCTGGAACATCATAATCAATGGCACTCAACTTATCACAAACTAGTTGTCTTGTGAGATACGAAGTCACATATTCTCCCTCTGTCATCCCGGTTTCCTTGATCTTCTCTCTCAATACCATCTTTTGCTTCTCATTCTTATTTTGGAACAAGTCTTGAAGAGCCTTCCACATCTCATATGTTGTGGCTTTCCCTGAAAGATGAGGTATTGAGTGATCCTTTACTTCATCAAGGATGATCAACTTGGCCTTCGCATCTAACTTCTCAAGCTTTGCCAAATTAACCGGATATGTTGGTTTGGCAATGCTCTTTTCATCAAAGTCCTAGATTTCGTTCACAATCAGCACTAGCTTGATCCTTTCTTTCCACGAACAGTGGTTGGACAAGCCATCCAACCGATCCCCATACCTCAAGCCAGCAATCATCTTTGACATGCGACTTGCCCTTCAACTAGAAGTCAACCAGCTCCCTCTTAAGCTACTTCTTGTGCACACTTTGATTTGACTGCCTTCAAAGTAGCTCTGATTCCATGTTAATTTTTCATAGGCTATAGATTTGGTCGATGACTAATCTAGTGTTGATTTCTAGTAGCATCGGATGTGCTCTAAGCCTCAAAATTTGCAGGGAGGCTAGGACACATGCATCCTCCAAGACCCATAAATCGTTTTGGGAAATTCCACCTAGAGGCAGTTTTATTAAAACAATTAATTATTTTTAATGGATGCCTAAGTCTAAACTTAGGAAATTAAAATATTTAAAGGGTATTAACGAAACTGGGTGTGAATCTTCTAGAAAAAGACCGAGATCGAGTCAAGATGATCTAAGCCATTGATTAGGAATTAATCTGGGTCATTGAATGTTCAACGAGAAGAAGATTATAAGAAGAGGCTTGATGGGCACTTGGAAGACACATCGATTTGGAGATCAAGAGATCGATTTCTCAAGAGAGCAGCACAGCAGTTGTCGGAGAAGTGATCGTGAGATTTCTTGCAGTGAGGGTCAGGGATAGTTTGTCGGTGGAAGTATTCCTGATCTGGCGAATACATTGTAGAGGAGACAGAGAGAGGTGCAGAAGAGGCAGTGCAGAGCTACGTTGGATAGCATAGAGCCACGCAGAGGCAGCGCAGAGCCTCAGAGGGAGTTCAAAGTTTTGTTGAGGAATAGTTGAGATCCAATTCCGAAAGTCGGTGTGTGAGACCGGGAGGTGTGACGCAGTCCATGCAGTAGTGACGCAGTAAATTCGTAGGTGTGACGCAGAGCTGCGCAGAGACAACGCAGAGGCCTCATCTTTAGTCAGATCAGCACCAGATCTTCCCGTACCAGTGTGAGGTTATGTCACAAACTTTCTCGCCAGTTTATTCTCTATATCGAATAGCCAGTAAGGCATCCAAGATTGTATTCAGAAACTTCTGCATAATAATACAAACCCTCAAATGCTGCACCGATTTTCTCGCATTGGGTTTTTCCGGGGACATTGTCTAGACTCTAAAAATAACGGTGTCTAATGTATGTGCTATTTCTTTCCTGCGTTGTATTTTGTTTCCGCAGCATTTTTTGTGAAGACTGCAGTGTGTTAGTTTTGTTATTTACCGTATCAAACAGTAAATAATTTTGTTCAGTTATATAACAAAATAGAAGAAACTTAACCAGTTGTTGTAGAAGGATTCCAATCGTGGAATTTTCCCATGGTATTAGAGCACAAGTGAAGCAGAGAAGAGCTTGGAAGCAGAGCGGAAGAGGGAACTCGAAGCACTGCGTAGGCAGCAGATCGAATCCCCTGAAGGCTTGCACAGTCCAGTCCAGGAGGGCAATATTTTAGTGGAAAAATCTCTCCGAGTGAATCAACAAAAAGGAAGATTTTCTAAAACGAGATTTTTCAGCAACAAAGGGAGCAACGCAGCAGCTTCAGCGCAGAGCAAATTTTCAGTTAGTACGCAAATTTTCTGCAGCAGTTGCTAGTGCAGAAAAGCATCAAAAGGGAAGAAGAGCACATTGAGGGAATTCTAACCTCACATAATTTCTTGCCCAGAGATTCTAATTTCCCACGTAGAAACAGCAGTATCTGAGCGAAGTTTTACTCACTCCAGTAGGGAGTGCGTAGAGCTAGTCAGCAGCTACGCAGAGGGTTAGAGGCAGACTTCGACATTTGTTGGGTGTGATGGCAGCGACCAAGCTGAGAGATCAGGAACGATTGGAGGGTGCCTCCAATATGTGATCTGGGAGGCAAGGATCTCCTTCCTTTTAGGTGAGCACGATCTCAAGCCCTTTATCGACAATGTGGTAAATGTCCCCGCAGATCCGGATCCGTTGAAGGCCTACAAGAAGGATATGGCAAAAGCCAAGAGGTTGATCCTTGAGGGAGTGAGGGATCACATTGTTTCTCACGTATCTGGCAAAGGGATAGCCAAAGAGATGTGGGATGCCTTGGCTACGCTGTATGAGGGACCTTCCGAGCAACGGAAGATATTCTTGAAGGAGAAGATGAGATCCACAAGGATGCAGAAGGGGGAGTGCATAGATTTGTTCCTTTCGAAGCTTCGGGAAGTCCGGGATCATCTAACAGCTGTAGGGTCAATGCCTCAGGCTACGAAGATGGTGAGATTGGCCCTGAATTCCATCTCAGAAGAATGGCAAGTCTTCGTCCAGAGTATCCTGGGCAGAGAAATATTGTTGGATTGGGAAGGGATGTGGGTTGCTCTTCAACAAGAAGAGATGAGGCAAGACTTAGTAAAGTGCAAACTGGATGGCAGCAGCAGCAGTGGGACAAAGCCCAAGGAGGAAGAGGAGAATGAAGCCCTTGCATCAAAGGGGCAGCAGGAGTAGTAGAGGCGGAAGAAAGACGTCTCGAAGATCAAATGTTTCAAGTGTGGTGAGCTTGGTCACTACAATACGCAGTGTCCTCTTAGAAAGAAGGACAAGGAAGAGAAACATGATCAGCAAGTTGCAACCGCAAGGATCGAGGAGGAGGAGTTTTTCGTGATTTCCCACATACCTCCAGGGGAGAGGTGGGGTGATCTAGTATTGTAGTTCCAGAGAGCTACAGATGGGCAAGATCCTTGAGGAGTCCACCTCTCGGATCAATACCTTGCTACGGGAGCCCATATCAGAAGTAGTAGGATGGACCAGTGTTAGTTGGTGCAGAGGAGTGTCGGAGTGACAGTTGCAGTGGCTAGGAGCGCCAGAGACTGAGCAGCGCAAAGCAGAGTTGGCAGCAGTGCAATTGGCACAGTGCAAAGTCAGCAACAGCGCATAGGTTTCAGAGGGTCAGCGCGAACGTTTCAGAGGATCAGCGCAGAGACTAATAGCAGTGAGAACTCCAATGACAGATGCATCATGCTTAACACATTTGGTTCAGTATTTTGGATGTTTTTCTGTTACATTAGCAGTAGAGTTGCAGTGCAGATGCAGTTGGCAGCAGCATGCAGGGTCAGCAGCAGCACAGATGCAGCATTTGCACAGTAGTTGGTGGGCAGTGAGGTCAGACATCAGTAGCGCAGAGGGAGATGATACAAAGTCAAGGTGACGCTTTAGCAGGTTGCATTACTAGAGCACATTCCTCGCTAAGAGGGAGTGTTGATTTATGGTAGCATCGAATGTGCTCTAAGCCTCAAATTTTGCAGGGAGGCTAGGACACATGCATCATCCAAGACCCAGAAATTATTCTGGGAAATTCCACCCAGAGATAGTTTTATTAAAATAATTAATTATTTTTAATGGATGCCCAAGTCTAAACTTAGGAAATTAAAATAATTAAAGGGTATTAATGAAACTAGGTGTCATTCTTCTAGAAAAAGGCGGAGATCGAGTCAATATGATATGAGCCATTGATTAAGAATTAATTTGGGTCGTTGAATGTTCAACAAGAAGATTATACGAAGAGGCTCGATGGGTACTTGGAAGACACATCGATTTGGAGATTAAGAGATCGATTTCTCAAGAGAGCAGCGCAACAGTTGCCAGAGAAGTGATCGAGATATTTCTTGCAGTGAGGGGCAGAGATAGTTTTCCAGTGGAAGTAATCCTGATTCGGCGAATACATTGCAGAGGAGGCAGAGAGAGGTGCAGAAGAGGCGGCGCAAAGCTACGCTGGACAGCATAGTGCCACGTAGATGCAGAGCAGAGCATCAAAGGGAGTTCGAAGTTTCATTGAGGAGCAGTTGAGATCCAGTACCAGAAGTCGGGGTGTGAGACCGAGAGGTCAGAGGATCAAGTTTCCAGCCAGCAGAAGATCAACCAGGAGGTGTGACGCAGTCTTTGTAGCAGTGACGCAGTAACTGCGTAGGTGTGATGCAGAGCTTCGCAAAGGTATCATCTTTAGTCAGATCAGTATTGGATCTTCCCGTACCAGTGTGAGGTTATCTCACTAACTTTCTCGCCATTTTATTCTCTGTATTAGATAGCCAATAAGGCATCCAAGGTTGTATTTAGAAATTTCTACATAATAATACAAAACCTCAGTTGTTGCATCGGTTTTCCCGCATTAGGTTTTTCCATGGACATTGTAACAAAATAATGGTGTCGAATATGTGTGTTATTTCTTTCCTGTGTTGTATTTTGTTTCCGCAACATTTTTTGTGAAGACTATAATGTGTTAGTTTCGTTATTTACCATAGCAAACAGTAAATAATTTTGTTCAGTTATATAACAAAATAGAAGAAACTTAACTATTTGTTGTAGAAGGATTCCAATCGTGGAATTTTCACATCTAGTACATAAACATACTAGGAACCCTTAACTAGCAACTTAGCACAGAGAAATAAATAACAATACACAAGAAAATTGACCAAAATCAATCCTCTTAGTGATCCATTAACAAGATAACACTAGGGCTCTCGTACCAAGGATCATGGCCCTTCAGATCTCTGATACAAAAACAATATATTGTTTGTCCTTTGACTAAAAGTATGGGGCTTGAGATCTGATCCTTTAGATCTTAAATATGCCCAAGAAAACAAGTGCATGCCTAAGCTAGTCCTTCAGCTCACAATCCTTGGATTGTTTGTAGTCCTTTGCAACCAGTCCCTCTAAAATCACCCTGTTGTTTAGAACTCCTTTACCGAACAAACTTCATTGTATATAAACTAGTACTAAACCCTCTTGCTTAGTAGTCCTTCTATCAACGGATTTGTATCTCCTCACCTTCAGTCTAGCCTCGATCTTCCTTTATCTATCCTCCATGGCCCTTACCAGACCACCCTAGACTTTCGGCCAGTCTCCAGTATCACTAGCAAACTTCGATCTTGTTACAAACCTTCTACAGCCCACAAATTTGGGTTATTATGGCACTTACCAGGTTTGTCTAAAGCCTCGGTTATCTAAGTTTTCACTCAACTTACAGATTTGTCCATCTGCAACCCTCCAATAATCAATCTAAGGCCTATACACCCTCGGCCTCCCTCAGTTAAGACTCGACCCCTCTCTTGTTGGCTTAGCTGACAGTATAAGGGAAATTGACCCCTTGTTCGAGCCTCCTCTCCATAGATTTAGACCCTCAAAACCTCTGTGACTCTCTCTGATCCATGCACAGCCACCCTCCTACAGCTACGGCCTACTCACACAAGCCTAAACAACCTCTGCTATCTGCGGATTAGACCTCGATTGCTTCGAATCATAGAACAAACTTAAAGGATTTGTGAGTTACCCATCAGCTCAGACTTGGCCCTAGATCAGTGTCTCATGTGGCCAGATTTGAGCCTCTTTGTCACCACGGACCAGCGCTAGACTCACTCCTCTTCACCCAACAAGCTCGACCTTCCTTGGTCTACCATCATGGCCTAACCCTCCTCACACTTAGCGTGCAGTGCTGCCTCAAACAGAAATCTCACTTACTCACGAATAGTTCTCATGAATGATCACTTGCACAATGTGCCTTTAAGCCTCTCCATTGGCCTCTTTATATTTCACTTTTAGGGTTTATTAGGATTCAAGAAAATGCTAGATCCTTTTAGAGTTTTACCCACTTTTCCTTATAATATTAAGTTGAGTTATTTTCCCACTCAGTGTTATAACTCATGACTTGGGTACTTAAGACACCTCCTCACAAATCAAGTACCCATGATCTGTGGGAGTACCTCCCAAGCTACAAAATTAACAATGTACCCACTCCCAAGCGAATGTTGGACTTTCAGTGTGGGTCAAGCCTCTCCAAAGCTAGTAGTGGGCATTACTAAACCATAAGTGGAGATTAATGTGAGTTGAAACCCTCTCCTAAGCTAGGCATTGGGTTGGTAGGGGTTACGATTCATCAAGTCAAGAGCATTCAAGGTATACAGCGTTTCTTTGTTGATTTAGTGCAACAATTTATTGTTGTCCAGCTCTTGCATTCTCTATCTATACAAAGAAAAATGTTGCCTCTTCAAGCTAAGTGGTGGTCAAATCAAGCAAGTTGAGCCCCTTGTGGATGAATTAATTATTTTGCGGAATATTATTTTCTCATGTAATGACTTAGTCAACAGTCTTGTGGATGACAAGTCAACAAATATCATTTTGGGAGAGGGATTCACTAGTTAACTAGCCATTACAAGAAAAATTATATAAGGGTAGACCCTCTACCCAAATAGGTTGTTGTTGAATTGTGAGTTCACTATATACCATTTCGATAGAATTTAGTTTCCAGTGCAATTTGTGGATTGATTCTTCTATGCCTTTTCTTCTCAAGTTTTTGTAATAGTGCTTCAAGGAATAGACATTAGTATTTATGGATTATCACAAGGTTATTGGGTTCCATTTGTTGAGTTTTCTTGAGTGATGGGGTAGCATCAGATGTTCTCTAGCTCCCAAAATTTGTGGAGGGACAAGAGTACATGAGATCTCCAAGACCCATTAAGGGATTTGGGAAATTTCATCCAGTTTGGGAGATAATTAATTAATTAATAATTTTAACTATGGACCGTAAGTCTAACTTAGGAAAATTAAATTATTATAGGTAATTAATTAAAACATGTGATGAAATTGTCTTAAGTCACAAGGATCAAGCTTTCTTTTAATCTTAGCCATCGATTCAAGATCTGATCATGGATGTTGGTTTCCCAACGAGAAAAGTATAAAGGAAAGGCTTGGGGTCATTTGGAAGATACACATAAAGGCAGAGCACTGAAGCTAAGCTGGAATTCTAGGGCATGGTTTGCTAAGAATTTCCAGAAGTGTTTCAGCTGCAGAGAGGGGTAGTTTAGGCAAAGGGGATGGTCTGATCCCAGTGCCTAGAATCAGCAAGAGGCAGAGAGCAGCTTCCAAAGGCAGCGCAGAGAAGCAGAGGCAGCTTCAGCTACGCAGGTGCTACACAGTCCCTCCTAGGGCAGCTTTGGGCAGCAGGAGACCCATTTGGGTTACGCATAGACCCTCAGGGGCAGCGTAGGGTCTGCGTCACCCATTCTGGGGTTACACAGCCCTCTCCAAGCAGAGCGCAGAGGCTGAAGAGACTGACACAGGGGCTTCAGTGGCAACACTCGGGTTTCTAGGGTCAAGATCTAACTGAGTCTTGTAAATCCCGTTTGAGGGGGTGGATCAGTCAACGTTTTGGCTTCAAAACAGCAAGTTAGTTGCAGATCTAAATTTTTCTCTGTCAGGTTAACCAGTGTGGTACCCAGATTTGCTATATTCTGAAAACTACTTAATAATACAAACCCTGCAGTAGCTAGAAGACCGGTTTCCCCGCATTAAGTTTTTCCGAGGACTATTGTCCAGAAAATCCTGTGTCACTTTGTCTATGTGTGCATGTACTTTTTCTAGATCTAAATCGGTGAAACTCTGTTATGTGTTTGCTTCAATGTTAATCTGAATTTTCAACATTAATAACTTCTTTAAGTAGGAGAAGCATAACCAGATCTAACAGTAGATTTCTGCATAAAGTAACTTCCAGAAATTTTCACATGGTATCAGAGTGATTGCAGATCTAGCAGGGTCACTAGTAGAAGACTGAAGAATCTTGCTGCAGAAAGCAGCAGAGAGAGCAGCAACAGCAGCAGAAATCCAGATCTGAAGGGACAACGCAGTTTCAGAGAGAGAAGAACCAAGCAGAGGTCAGGATGACGCAGTCCTACACTATCTCCATGCATGCCCACATACTGCGCAGAGGCAACGCTTGGACTGTCTGCTCACGCAAAGGCCAGCTAGGGTGATGCAGTTCAGAAGCTGTCTGATTCAGAAGTGCCAAAAACAAAGTTGCAAGACTTCAGAAGTTGTTGGTGGGGTTAAATTTCTGAAGATTCAAAATTTAGCATAAGCACTGGGAGAAAAAGAGCGGGAGGAGATCAGCTTCTCAGAGGGTTTCTAGCCAAAGAAATTTGCAGATCGATCAGTGGATCGAAGAGAGTTATTTCATTGATTGATTTGGCGGATTTCCAAGAGAGGAAATCAGTTGTTAGAGGGAGCAGAGGGTGTCTGTTTCGCCAAGGACCCTAGATACAGATCTCTAGTGTAGAGAGGAGGAGTTCTGACAGATTTACTGAGCAGATGGCACCTCACGGACTATGTGATCAGGATAGGTTGGATGGCCTGTCCAACTTTGCAGTCTGGAAGGCCAGAATCTTGGTAGTCTTGGAGGCATACCTTCTAAGAGACCATGCAAAACAGGTCCTAGCCACGCCGACCCCCATGGGCTCGAAGAGCATAGAGAAGCGACGCAGACATGCCAAGCGGCTCATAATGGATGGAGTTAAGGACCATATTGTCTCCAAGAAGAACAGAAGAAAATGTGCCTAATGAGATGTGGAAGGCCTTAACATCCCTATAAGGAAGGGGAAGTTCGCTCCCGCAGGAAGATGCTTCCGGAGACCTGGCCATGGCCATTCATGATGACCAAGGGGGAAGAGATGGAGCACTTTCTCTTTAGATTACAGACGATCAGAGATCAATTGACTACCACGGGAGCAAAGGTGGAGGACGATGTGATGGTAAGGACTGTGCTCAATGCGGTCACAGAAGAGTGGGAAACCTTTGTCCAAAGTGTCTTGGGTAGAGCGGACCTTCTCGACTGGGACAACTTGTGGGCAATCATGCGTCAAGAACTATGCAGATTCACCAAGAAGCAGTACAACACAGGATCCAGTAAGGTGAAGAAGATGAAGATGATGCAGCCTTGGCATCAAAGAGGCAGCAAGGGAAGAAGAAGCATGATCTATCCAAGATCAAGTGTTTCCAGTGTGGCGAACTAGGACATTTCGCCAGCAATTGTCCATAGAAAAAGAAGGACAGGGAAGCTTCTACTTCCAAGGCTGTTGTGGTGGATGATGGGTCAAAATATGATGCAGCCATGAGCGCTCATGAACCATGAAAGTGGGGCGACATGGATCTGTAGAGCAGCTACAGAGTGAGGGCGAGATCCTTGAGCAGCTCATCTCTTGGATCAGATCTGAGCTACGGGAACCTTAAGACAGTAGCAGGACAAGTGGAGCAGTTGGTGAAGAGAATCACGAATGAAGCAGAGGCAGATCTAAAGGCTGGAAGGTGCAGCGCAGTGTAGATGCAGCAGCAGCATAAGGGCTTATGTGACTTCAGCAAAGCTGCAGCAGCATATAAGGCTTCAAGAGGACAGCGCAACGCAGCAATAGCGTGACTTGTGAGAGATTTCAGCACAAGGGGCTGATGTGACTTCAGCAGTGCAGAGGGAGTTTGCTTACGCAGTGCAGAGTTGTAGTGCATCATACTCCAGATGACAGCACAGATCAGCAGCCGATGGAGTTTCAATGATGAGGATGCATCCCAACTAAGTTTTCTGTCAATGATTGGTCAAGAGATTCAGTTGTTTCTCTCAACAACTGAAGATGCAGTGCAAAAGATGGCAGCACAGATGCAGCAAACTGAGAGGGAGTTGCAGTACAGATGTAGCAGTGGTGGTGGCAGCGTCATAGGCAGCAGTACAGAATGGCAGCAACGGCACAGTGATGAAGGGCAGTAGGTCCAGCATCAGTGCAAAGACCAACACCAGAGATTAGTGCAGAGCTTCGGGGTGAAGCAGAGTTTGTACTAGAGCACATTCCTCGCTAAGAGGGAGTGTTGAGTTTTCTTGAGTGATGAGGTAGCATTGAATGTGCTCTAGCTCCCAAAATTTCTAGAGGGACTAAAGTACATGAGATCTCAAAGATCCAGAAAGAGATTTGGGAAATTTCATCCGGTTTGGGAGATAATTAATTAATTAATAATTTTAATTATGAACCCTAAGTCTAACTTAGGAAAATTAAATTATTAAAGGTTATTAATTAAAACATGTGATGAAATTGTCTTAAGTCACACGGATCAAGCTTTCTTTTAATCTTAGCCATCAATTCAAGATCTGATCATGGACGTTGGTTTCCCAACGAGAAAATTATAAAGGAAAGGCTTGGGGTCATTTGGAAGATACACACAGAGGCAGAGAAGTGAAGCTAAGCTGGAATTCTAGGGCGTGGTTTGCTAATAATTTCCAAAAGTGTTTCAGTTGTAGAGGGGTAGTTTAGGCAAAGGGGATGGTTTGATCCCAGTGCCTAGAATCAGCAAGAGGCAGAGAGTAGCTTTCAGAGGCAGCGCAGAGAAGCAAAGGCAACAGCAGCAGAGAGGGCAGCAACTGCGTAGCTGAAGAGCAGAGGCAGCTTCAGCTACGCAGGTGCTACGCAGAGACCCTCAGGGGCAACGTAGGGTTTGCGTCACCCATTTTGGGTTACACAGCCCTCTCTTAATAATAAAACCCTCCAGCAGCCAGCAGACCGGTATTCCCGCATTGGGTTTTTCCGGGGACTATTGTCCAGAAAATCCTGTGTGTCACTTTGTCTATGTGTGCATGTACTTTTTCTAGATCTGAATCGGTGAAAGTATGTTATGTGTTTGATTCGATGTTAGTCTGAATTTTCAGCATTAATAACTTCTTTAAGTAGGAGAAGCATAACCAGATCTAACAGTAGATTTCTGCATAATGTAACTTTCAGAAATTTTCACACCATTGAGGGACAAGTAGTCAAGTGGAAGTAGAGATCAAGGTGCTAAACCTCATCCTATCCTTTGATGTATTGGGTGTTAATCAAACCCAACTTTTGGACAAACCTAAATTGGGGGTTCCTTCAAGAAGGGTAAGATTTCACTTCGTGCCATAGTTGACCAAGTGGATGGAGGCTTCTCCCATAGTGAGATCCTTCCAATGGAATTTAAGAATTTGTACCACTATTTTAGAATAGATCATGTGCGATAGTCACCTAAACTCCAATCCCCATTCCTAATCCAAATTGCATAGCTAACAAAGAGATGATCGCAATCTGACACTCTAGAAGGTAAAAACAAGGCCACAGTAAGCCTCATCATAACAACCATATTATTTTAAAAAATTATACCTCTTTTATTGTTTGTTTTTAAAAAAATTTAAAAAAAAATTATATATATATATATATATATATTCTCTTTTTTCTTTTTTCTTTTTTCTTTTTGAATAGCTTGTGCCAAATTTTATCCTTAGAAAACCAGTGGATCCTTGGGATTTTTAACTTCAGATTTATATTTATCAAAGAATATTTTGCCCTCTGATTTTCTGCCCTTAAATTAGATATTTCACGAGAGTGTTGTTGAGATATTTTGTAGATCTACAATTTATTACAACATAATATTACACAGATCCGGCAAAAATCTTCATTCAAAGGGCTTGACCCTTGTTTTATTCCAGATTTGATTCTATAGCATATCTTTAGTTTTCTGGAGTAAAAATAAATGTTTTCAGGCCTACAGTCTTGAATACTTAGCTGGAAATTTTTCTAGGTTTTGACCCTTGGGGGAATTAAACCTGTCACTACAAGTAACTTCCAAACTGCTAGAAAATTACATTTTATTTGCAGATCTAAGTTGCCGAATTGTTTTTATCATCATTAATTTGCTGCCCAGGACTTCCCACCCACAGATCTGTTGATCTTGTGCGCTTCCACACTTGTGGGTGGCCTCAAAGGACATATTTGCTTGCTGGTTTTCTACATTTTCACCTATTTTGCAGGTCTGCAAAGTGCACAACAGCAAGATACTTGTCCACTTCCAGCCACTTATCCAGGGGTAAAACAGTGAATTCATCTTGTACTTGGTTAGGGTATTCTTCAGTCACTCTTTTGCTACTATTGGAGTAAAATAATTAAGGGTTTGAGTGAAACTTTGCTTGTTTGTCTGCATTTTTTCTACAGTTTAATTTCATTTCCAAATCAGTAAATTAGATAATTAACTCCTACCTTCACCTTAAACATCAATACTAGGCACTGGTCTACTCATCTTGGGTGAAGTTTCACATGTATGTTAGGGAAGCTTTCCATAGCCTTTAACAGGGTTTGGACTTAAAGAGTGGAATCTGTGCCGAGGTGGTGGTGGGCATTTATCCTGTGTGGTACCACATTAACGCCTCAAGAGGACCTTGTTGAGACTGCTAAATCATTCGGTAACAGGATGTTGGACCCTGCTACCCACAAACTTGTTGGGTAACCATGTAAGGAATGCCACCATCTCTTGCAGGCCGCATGGATTGTGGATGCAATATCAGAACCTCTCTCAAGCCTAAGGCTTTGCCAATAGCCTATAACAGTTTGAGGGGTAACACCTTCCTCACAGACTCAATTTGAGATCTTAGAATTATAACTAATGTTCCTTCCATATCCGTCCCGTCAGTCTAAGCTTTGATTCTTTTCTGTCACTGCATGATGCTGCAAATCAAAATGTTTCCCTTTCTCAAATTTGAAACCCCTAAATACATTGTAAAAGTGCCAGATATTAAAAATGGACAGCAACACTATTATCTGTAGTCATAACACCACTTTGGTCTCAGACAAAATTGGTGGTAACAGGTACTTAATCACATGTCTGGACAAAGTCACTTATGCTACATTGAGACAATACAGGCATCAAAGCTGATTACTAAAGATCATTTCCTCCCTTCACAGTCCTACCAAAACAAGGGATGCATACTCCAAACCGGTGAAAAGAAAGTGCCAAATATTAACAGCAACTACAGACACTTTAGGAAAAACCCTCAGAATGGCTGTCTGTACATTGTAGGTGTAAATGTTGCAATAACGTTACATGCTGCTCTCTCAGAACTATAACTGATTTAATGAGCCATCCGCAGAGAGAACTTTAAAGTTCCTTTTTCCAAAAGAATATCAAGAGCATAATTACTGGTCTCTCGTTGAATACATAGAAATAAAAAGCATGTCCCATGTTGTTTTCTGATTCTTATTCTGCCAACAGGAACTTTTAGCCACATACATGGTCTAGCATGTTTCCATTTATTTCTAAGGTAAAAAAAAATTACTCCTAAAAAGCAATAAGATCCTAACAAGTTCCTTCCATTATTTCTGGCAAGTCTATTACTGTATCCATACTGTTGTTCATTTAGAATTCAGCTTCTTTCACAGATTTAGAATTTTATTTTCCTCTCTGAATATTGAAATTATGTAGATTGAGGAAGAAGCATAAGGAAAAATTATACAGGTCCCAAAGCAAAACGCCTACACCAACACGTAAGCATGAAAAGTTTATACATGTGGAAAATGCAGATGCATAACACCATAAGCAGGGCCAAAAAGCGAAAGGAGTTTTATACAGAATCTATTCTCTTCTCAACGAGAACAACATACACACAGATGCTTGCAAATAAGTCATAATTGAATAATATAAAATGCCATTTTGCTATTTACTTATTTCAAAAGAGTGTAAAAGGCAAGAAGAGTACCAAAATGTCAAATCCACCATACTTCTGCTTAATATTTTGTGACAGATTGGCAATTGAGTCGGTACTGCATACATCCAATGTGTGGAAATCAACATTAAGGCCTTCTGCCCGAAGCCTTTCAGTTGATAGCATTCCCAATTTCTCATTTCTTGCTGTCAATATCACTGTGACATCTTCCTTTGCTAACTGGCGGACAATTTCATACCCAATGCCTTTATTTGCACCAGTGACAACAGCAATAGTATCACTTGACCACCACCTGCTTGTCAGTTCACTCATCAGATATAATTACCAAATTGGTTTCCACCTCAGAGAAAAAATGCACAGTGAATAAACCTTGAAAGAAAACAAAAATGGGTGCACATTTTTTTACAAGTGACAAAGATTTCAAAACCCTTTCCTATCTATCCTCCTTTTCTACTAAGCTATGTTTCTTTTCCCCAATTCTATTAAATTGCCAGTTTCAATCCCTTCTCGTACTTCCTCAGTAAAATAGGAACAATAAGAGGCCTATGTGTGATTGGTGCACTCAGCTATTAAATCTCGAGTTTTGATGGAAAAAAAAAGGAAAGAGAAGAAAAAAAAGCATAAAATAAGTAAATATTAAAAATTTTAATGGCAGTTTAATTAAAAGAAAAAGATAAAATCTTATGGTCAAAGTGTGGCTCCCACAGGTGGTAGTCCAGCCCAGCTGTGTCTGGAAATAAAGGTTCATCGTTCCCACAATAAAGAGCAAACCAGAAATGACTCAGTACAATCTGGTTGACAAAAACAAATTATAATGTAGACCAACGTAGTGGGTCGCTCAATGTGTCACGGTTACCTCAGAGAATAAGTAAATTAGTTGTTTGTTCCCAGAATGTTGTGCCACCTTAAAACTCCATACTGGAAAGCCGAGTAGAATGCAACCTTACTTTAACTACCAAGCAATGATTAATTTCATCCAATTAAACACACAGAGCTTGAAAGCCACTTTAGTTTGGGCAACGGACTCACATATTTTGTTCCGCTTACCCTTAGTGTCCTAAATACCCTGTGACTCATATTGAGCCTTTCTACTAGCTGACTGATCAGTTTGATCTTTTTACATATCCTTTTTCTGTCGTACAAGAAAAGGTTTATGATAGCTCCAACATTAATCTTTCCATTAAGGTCACGGAGCATCTAGCCGCATCTTAAATAAATTGATGTCTGATATTGTTACGCATAACTCTATGTCAGATTTACAAACAAGATTGTACATAGGAATATTATTCAAGGACACCGGACACAATGTCTCATTACATAGTAAGGTAGAAAGGAGTACATTACATAACTCCCAAAAACCCAATCAATCAATAACTCATTATTCGTTATGTCATGATTACATCACTTAAAATATTTAACTCTCTCCAAGTCATTTATTATAACTTTGTTACATGTCTAAAGTATGTATTCCTCAAATTATGACCATAATGCCTCCCATCATGGTCATATTACATAGATTGTTTGTTCCAAAACAAAACCAAAATCTTTGGACAAAGAAAATGTCTGCAGTGCACTTCAAAGTGAAGTCTTCAGTCAACAAGCAGAAGTGAACTGTACTGGCAAGGTTGATGCAAAATAGGTCATGTCACCAACCGCATGTTTGACCGTTGACTTACCAGCGAGATGACAGCCAATGTTTCCACCATCAATGTAAGACTTGCCTTGTACATGGAATGCACCTCTTCAACATCTTAGCAGTTCAACATAACAAGGTTTTGATTTTGCTTCTCTGAGGAAACATCACCAGCTTCACTGCTTCATCTTCACCCATGATTACATAGATTGTTTGTTCCAAAACAAAACCAAAATCTTTGGACAAAGAAAATGTCTGCAGTGCACTTCAAAGTGAAGTCTTCAGTCAACAAGCAGAAGTGAACTGTACTGGCAAGGTTGATGCAAAATAGGTCATGTCACCAACCGCATGTTTGACCGTTGACTTACCAGCGAGATGACAGCCAATGTTTCCACCATCAATGTAAGACTTGCCTTGTACATGGAATGCAACTCTTCAACATCTTAGCAGTTCAACATAACAAGGTTTTGATTTTGCTTCTCTGAGAAAACATCACCAGCTTCACTGCTTCATCTTCACCCTCCTTCAGGGCCTTCCCTTCATGAAAATTAAGAGAGAAAGAATTGAACCTGTTGACCCAAAATTTGGTTCAACTGATCTTAAAAGCCTGCAAAGAGTTGCCAGTCTCGAAAGTAAATATTGACTTATCACTTTGCCTAATATTATATGTAGATTGTATTGGAAGATAGGCGGTGGTCCCTTTAGAAGGTGATTCAATTCTGTTTGGAAGCATATACATATGCCATATCCCTTGAAATAAGAATGGCATGGCCATACATTGACACACATATTCACCTTGTAGAGTTTTTATCATGTATTGCATGCTGATAAAGGTACGAATCTTGATTTTAATTGCACTGCAAATTAATGTATGAGGCAATAATCAAGCACTGAGATCCGTGTGAGAATAGACCTGGAATGGTGCTAAATTATGACTTATTTTGTAAGACACATTATAATGATGATAATAAGTAATGATAAGTAAGTGATGATTGATATCGTGTGTTACAAAGGATGTGGTATAAGTGACATAGTGACATATGGTATAAAGGTTTTAAACTATGTAATTGCACAAGACTTAAGGAATAGTGGTTATGGCATTAAGGAATCAAGTGAACTTTGTAGTGAAATCTGTGACCATATGTTATAAAATAACATGAAATTATAATATAATATGGAATGGTAATATAATGTGTTGTTTACGGTGTACTATAATATACTGCAAGGATCGGCATTGGTGTATAGTATTATGGAGGGTCTATGAACATATGAAGAAGGTGGTGTGACTCGTAATAAAGTTAGCACATGTATGAAGGTCTTGAGGTCTTGTCAGCATTTATGTAACACTTTGGAATGTACAAGGCACATTTAGTATGAGGTATTTCCACACATGGCAAGTTTTGGTTTGTAACTTGGTTATAATTGTTGTTCTGCGGGCATTCAATAACTAATGTGGAGCTAGAAGTTTGCCTTCCTCTCAGGCTTGGTTTCCGATGTGGATTCCGGTGAATACTTGTAGCTTAGCAACCAATTCAGAAGAAAATTTAAGGAGCCAAGCTACTGGAGGTTGATAACGCACCGCCAGAAGGATTTTTTTTTCTAGTGTCCAAGATAAGTATGCCAGTTCTAATCTCTAGCTGTGGACAGAGATGATAGTAAGTAGCCTTTTGTTCATTTCAATGTTTAAAATGGTTCAGAGTTTTTCTTTCATTTTCTTCCATCCCTATTGCACATTATTATGCTCTGTCACTAAATGTATTGAAATGAAATGGAAGAAAATGAAACAGGGCATTTTCACCCATCGCATTCTTTGCCAGTAGTGTGCTATATTTTTCTCATATAATGGTTTTAACTCGAGTGCATGTCAAAAGAATTCATTTCTTTTACCCACTATGAAGGAAAGATGCTCTATTATGTCCATTCTCAATCTCTCATGCAGCACTGGTATAAATTTGCTTTTCTAAAGTGAGTTGGATATGTATATATATATGGGGCTTTTTTCATCCATCGCATTCTTTGCCTGTAGTGTGCTCTGTTTTCCTCATTATAGTTTTAACTCCAATGCATGTCAAAAGAATTCATTTCTTTAATAAATATATTTCAAAGAATTTTTTTCCGTATGAACTTTGATTATCTTTAATCTAAATTCGATTTTTCTCTTGTGAAAAAATATAGAAAATGAACGGGGATTTTTCATCCATTGCATTCTTTGCCTGTATTGTAATCTGTTTTCTTTATATTATGGTTTTAACGCCAGTGCATGTCAGAAGAATTCATTCTTTTATCCATTATGAAGGAAAATTGCTCTATAATGTCCATTCTCAGTCTATCACTTAGCATTGGTATAAATTTTATTTTTTAAAGTGAGTTGGATATATATGTGTGTGTGTGTGTGTGTAGGTTTGGTCTTCATAATGATCTTTGCATCTTTATCATTGTATATTTTATGTAAAAGAAAAAGAAGAAAAAGAATTTTATTATTATTATTTTATTAGATAAGCATGTTCTTCATGCTTGTAGGTTTTCTTGAGTCAAAAAATCAAAGTCTTATTTGGACCTATTGTAAAGAAAAAGGAAAAAGAATTTTAAACATGTAATTTGGGTCAAAAACCCCTTTAGATGCCATGTCGGCCTACCTGTCAAGTAGGCCCTGCGCCAAACAACATGTCAATTCGCACCCCTCTGGATAGTATAAATAGAGGATGATTTTATCTCATTTGGATGCACAGACTCGCTGGATTGGTTCTAACTTCCGAAATTTTGCAGGAGGGGCTGAAGTCTGAAATGGATGAAGGATCTATGGAAGGTCTGCCTCATCATGTCTCTTGATGAAGATTTGTTGCTGGTCTCTTCTTGTTGATAGATTTAATGTGCAGGAGGGTTTGACTTGGCATCTAGAAGGCTAGTATTTTTCTGTGGTCATGGGTCTTGGATATCTCACTTTGATCTGATTCTATAAAAAGAGAATTTTCTGGGTTTTCCCCTTGGAGAGGTTTTGCCCCGGCTTGGAACCTATATCCTGTGTTCTTTTGTCTTTTGTGATCTTCATGTTTTGTGATCTTCATATTTTTATTATGGTAATTGCTTCATGAAAGAAGGAAAACATAATAATTAAAATGCCAACAAACTCACAAATTATTATCATGCTACGAGAAATCTAACCCTAACTAGCTACCCTAGTGATTTATCAACATGGTATCATAGCGATGTTGGAAGAAGGATGGCAGCCTGAAGATCACATTGTTGGCATCTGAATCAAAGTCTGTTGCATCTAGCGGACAAATGTCTGTGAATATTGTTGACAAATTTCTACAGCTCCTGCAGATTAGATGAAACTCTGGATCCCTTCTGTGACATCGTATGGCATATTTTACAGTGGTTCGATCTTAGAAGCTCGGACTCATGAATGTAAAGGCTCTTAGTAGCTCGCCTGTACAAAATCTGTGATATCGCTCGCATCTCTTATGGCTGGCATTCTCTGTCAACAATAGCTCACACAAATTACATGAGGATTCGCTCTACATACATTCTGTGGCTCAAACTTATGGACAAATTTAATGTTAAAGAGGATTTTAATAAATCTTTGGTGAGGGGCCATACTTCGTAGGTCATGTTGGACTATACATGAAAACTTGATGTGACCTTTGATCCAACAATTTTTCCTTTCCTCTATGCTACTGTAAGTAAGAATTTCAAAATGAGGAAGTTTCTAGGCCCAGTGGTAATACTTTGAAAGATTTAATTAAATTCTTCAGCTAAACAATCTAGGAAAAAAATGCCTATTCTAGTTCGAATTTCTATGGAATTTAGAGAATGTGCTCTCAAAAATGGTTACTTTGAAATTATTTGATTACAAATATAATATCGTAATTACTGTGGTCATCTTAGCAAAAGCCCCTTGATTCTTAGCAGCATGTTGAAAAAGACTAATCAAGTCAGCCACCTGACCTTGTTCGGGTAGCGTAGAAACATATAGCTCAGCGAAATTTGTTATGCTCTGTATCAGAATATCATTGTAAAGTCAGAAGCATCACAATGCTCCTTGAATACATTAAAAAATAGCCTAATATCAAAGACAGGAGGAAAAAATTTAAAGGAGGCCAAATCAAGGGTTAAATATGGAGGTGAGGCCACCTTCAAGTGTACCCACACGCTAAATCAGCCTACACCTCTATTGCACAACTATAAGGATCTGTGAGAGCTGACCTATACATGTGTCCACATACTAAGTTATCTTAAGTGCTTCCATTAAATTCTAAAACGCATTACAATTGGCCCATATATGTGAGGTAGCCCATTTTCACAGGAAAGCCAACACATAAAGATCGAACCAGTAATTGCAAGCACTTCCATTCAATTGAGTTGTTGTGACAAGAGGTTATTATTTCCTCAAAATCACCTCAGACTTGCACTTAACCCTAATTGCTTATTTGTAAGTCCACAAAAACCAAACCATAATGGGTGCCCAAGCACGCCACTACCTTCCTCGTTGAACCATGACCTCATTAGCTTTGACTAGGTATTTGTAGAAAGCAAAGGCCATTTCCTTCATCATTCCAACATTTCCCATTTTTTGTGCACTTCTCCTTAGTATATGTTGCAACTTGCAACTTGATCTCCACCATGGTTTATCTCCATTTATCTCTCAATATGTCTTATATCGTGTTCGTAATTCATATCTACTACTAGAACCATTTTCAAATACCTAGTTTCAATTACCTTTTTTTCAAGGTAGGCATGCTGCTAGTATACTATCTTGTGCCCTTTGCACTTGGAGTCCAAGACTTTCCTCATTTTGGTTTTCAGGCATTATGTTTTTCTTGCTTTATTTCTTATTTTTTGCTCTTTATATAGGATACCTTTTGGTACTCCTCCTTGTATCGACATCATTGTACTCTGCAATCCCATTGACCTACCTTTGTGGTCATTCATTGGACATTAATATAATTATCTTATCTTATCTTATCTTATCATCATTTCCTTGTAACAAAGAAATAAATGATTATATTTAAAATGCAACATCATCAACCTTATCTCTAACCTGAGAATTGCAATTGTTAAAACAAAAAGATAAATGATTATATTTAAAATGCAGCATCGTCAACCTTATCTCTAAGTTATTTTTTAATGTTTGAAGTTTGGGATTTTAGTATGGTTTTGGAAACCCTAATATGTTAGGGTTGAATGATGATATCTGAAATCCCAAGGCGATGGAGCGGCGACGGCGATGGCACCTAGGGTTTAGTTTTACGCTGGTTTTCATGGCGGTTACCTTACTAGCCCCCTCGATTTACAACGACCTCTCTACTCTGCATCTTTGAACTGACCACCAGCTCGTGAAGGCCTAACAGCTTTGCCCCCATATGCGACGGACCTGTAGTTGTTTACTTCTGCCCCCATTTCGCGTCGGACTCGCGGCAGCAGACGGACTATCAGAATTTGCGCCCTACCTGACAGCAGCAGCCTGTTGCTCTCATCAATCCTGCACTTTCTTATCATTGTCATTTTCTCGTGGCGGTATTAAGGCTCTGTAATATTCCGAATAGAAATAAACAGCAATATAAAGCACATAAACAAGAAACTACAGCAACTAGAGAGACATCATATGAACAAGACAAAATATGGAGAACGTTGAGCCATTTTATTAAGTACTGAAAGATAAAATGAGTACAAAGGTGATCAGAATGATAGTGCCTTGGCTTGCACTAGGGAAATGTAGAAATACTCCCAGACTATATCATGGAATGGTTGCTCCCTCTATGACTGCGTTATCTCCAAAGCTGCTGGTGCTGTTGCTGTGCTACTGTTGCTGCTGGAATAGATCAACTATTTGGGGCTGCTCCCCAACTCAAAAAATTGTGAAACTTTGGGAATGGCCTCTCCACCAAATACCCAGAAAAGCCCAGAGATCTTTCCAGAATGGATGACCTCAGAAAATGACCTCCCTTGAGGTATAACGCTATCCCAGTGATGAACGTTGGCCCTGAATGATCTGCTGCAAAATATGGCCTCCAACTCTACCAAAATGATGGAATAGGGAAGTGCTAACCCTTTTCCAACTCTCCCGGGCTGAATCCCCTCATAAACCCTCAATCCGAAATCTCCTCCTCCAAAGACTACATCCTCCCTCTCACTAACTCTGTTGTCTATGCAAGTGAATGATCCCAATGTGGCT
This sequence comes from Pinus albicaulis, assembly GCA_034641835.2. Classification (NCBI taxonomy): domain Eukaryota; kingdom Viridiplantae; phylum Streptophyta; class Pinopsida; order Pinales; family Pinaceae; genus Pinus; species Pinus albicaulis. The sequence continues at coordinate 805,302,349 of CM076572.1, read as the reverse complement.
ACTACAACTCTCTCCGAAAAATCAAGGATGAAACTCCTCACCCAAGCAGGCACTCAAAGTCCCCCGGGGTTGAGGTTGGGATCTCCGCACGGAGACACCAGATGTGCTAAACAACACGTGCAAACTTTGCTCAACAACAAAAGCGTGCTCAATGTCAAAAGACAAATATCATAGATGCATAATAGAATGATCAAATGAGGAGCCTCTCTCCCTTTTTATGCTTGGAGAGCCTTGCTCTCACCTAGGCCCCACCACAAACTGCGTTGTCTCCTTGAGCCACGTTGTCCCTCTAGCTCTGCGCTGTCTTGGGCCCACGTTGCCCACGCTGACATCTCCTCCACGCTGCCACTTTGTCTCTAGGCCCCACGTTGCCAATTAATCATGTCTCCAAGTGACTTTAGGAAATGCTTTTTATCCTAAGTGTGAGTTAAGTGTCCCTTTCACCCACTTTATCTCTAACTTAACTTTATTAAAGTAGAGTAGTCAAAAAATAATATTTCCAATTAGTTGTTGCTAATTGGGAATATTACAGTCCTCCCTGCCAAAACGTTGCTTGTCCTCAAGCAACTGCAATGATGGATGCTGTAAAATTTTCTCACTCTCCCAAGTGGCATCCTCATCTAGTAAATTCCTCCATCTCACCAGGTTTTCCCTGACTGTCCTGCTCCGCAGCTACCTCTCCCTAGTGTCAATGATGGCCTCTGGATGCAGCACTAAATGTCCCTCATCATCTATGGGTGGCAGCTCCTCAGTTGCAGTCACCTGTTGTCCCAATGCCTTCTTCAGGCATGACACATGGAAAATATTATAAATCCTGCTACCAGTGGGCAGCTCCAACTCATATGCAACCTCCCCAATCCTTCGTGTCATCCTGTATGGTCCATAAAAGCGGGGCTTGAGCTTCTCAGCCCCCTTCTGCTTCACCGTGGATTGTCGATATGGTTGCAATCGTAGGTAGACCAAGTCCCCTACCTCAAACTGCCTTTCAACCCGTCCCCTGTTTGCATACAGCTTCTTTTGATTTTGCGTTGTAGCTATGTTATCCTTAAGAGCCCGGAGTATATCCTAACTCTCTTGGATCCAATCCTTGGCCCTAGGGGCCTTGCTAGCACCAAACATCACGTCAGCAAAAGATAAAGCATGATACCCATATAAAGCATAAAATGGAGACATACCGATAGACATATGGTGAGTGGTGTTATAACGTACTCCCCCAAGTGCAACCATCGTAACCATGCCTTTTGTTGCCCGGTGACATAGTTTCGCAAGTAGCCTTCCAACCACTTGTTCACTATCTTCGTCTGCCCATCCGTCTGTGGGTGATAGCTGGTGCTCGGGGTCAACTCAGTACCCACCAAACGGAAAAGCTCCTGCCAAAACCCGCCCATGAAGCGGCTATCCCTGTCACTGACAATGGTCTTTGGGAGACCATGCAACCTAAAAACATCTTTGAAGAACAACTCCGCTACCTATGCTGCAGTGTACCGTGCTGATATAACAAAGAAGTGTGCAAACTTTGTCAACCGGTCAACGACTACAAATATGCAATCCTTGCCCTGTATAGTGGGCAGCCCTATGATGAAATCCATCGAAATACTCTCCCATTTCCCCTTTGGTATGGGAAGGCTAAAGTAAACCCAACGAATGGTTCATCTCTCCCTTATTACGCGGCATACTTCGCACTCCCTGACATGTCGCAGTACGTCCTCCTTGAGGCCCTTCCATGAGAACCTCTCTCTGATGGCCCTATAGGTCTTGGTGAACCCCTAGTGGCCTGATAACGGAGAATCATGTGAGGCATGCAATATCTTCTCCTTGAGCTGGGAGCTCTCAGTCAAGAAGATCTTGTCCCTGAAGTATATCACCTCATCCATCATCCTGTACATGTCATTTGTAACCTGTCCGTCCAACACCTCACAGGCAAAACAGTCCTTGGAGTACTCTACCAACAACTGAGCCCCCCAGTCCGTATCTAAGCTCATCAAGGACAACGCTGCCAGTTTATGTGAAAGTGCATCGGCCACCACATTGTTTTTCCCCTTGACATACTCGATGTCGAAATCATATGCCTGGATCTTGCTAACCCACTTCTGCTGCCTCTCCTGCAACTGCTTATGCTCTAGAAAGAATCGAAGGTTGTTGTGGTCAGTCCTCACTCTGAACCTATTCCCCACCAGGTACTGCCGAAATTTGGCCAATGCATGCATGATGGCCAACATCTCCTTGTCGTATATAGCATACAACCTCTCGTGTGGTAATAGCTTTCGACTCTCAAAAGTTATGGGGTGGCCTCCCTGCATCAAAATTGTGCCTATCCCCTCCCCTGATGCATCGCACTTTAGGACAAAGGGCTGTGTGAAATCTGGCAATGTTAAAACTAGACAGCTGCTCATCACCTCCTTGAGCCTGTCGAAAGCCCTCTGCGTTGTGTCATTCCAACTGAATGCCCCCTTTTTGGTAAGGTCTATAAGGGGTGCAGTAAGTTGGGAAAACCCCTTAACGAACTTCCGGTAGTAGGTGCAGATGCCCACAAACCCCCGAAGCTCCGTCACATTCTTCGGCTCTAGCCAATCTCTGATGGCCCTGATCTTCTCCTCGTGGACCCTCACTCCATCCACACCAATGATATGCCCCAAGTAGAGCATCTCTATCAACCCAAACTCACATTTGGAGAGCTTGGCATAAAAATGTTGCTCCTCCAATATGCGCAACACAGCCTCAATATGTTGTAGGTGCTCCTCCCATGTACTGTTGTAAATCAAGATGTCATCGAAAAACACTAACACAAACTTCCTCAAGTGACTACGGAAGATGCGATTCATGCATGACTGAAAAGTGACTGGAGCATTGGTTAGCCCAAAGGGCATCACCAAGAACTCAAAATAACCGTAATGACATCTCAAAGCGATCTTGGGAACATCCTGATCCCTCATGCGAATCTAGTGGTACCCAGATCTCAAATCAATCTTCAAAAAGAACTTTGATCCCCTCAACTCATCCATCAGCTCATCTATCCGTGGAATGGGGTATCGATTCTTCATGGTCTTTTTGTTGAGAGCCCGATAGTCAATGCACATCCTCAGTGTGCCATCCTTCTTCTTCACCAGCACGACAGAAGAAGCAAATGGGCTAGTGCTAGGACAGATGTGCCCCAACGCCAAGAGCTCATGGATGGCCCTCTCAATCTCATCCAGATAGGACTTAGGATGCCTATAGGGTGTAGTGATCACTGCCTGGATGCCCTGCTCCAGCTCAATGGTGTGCTCAAATCCCCGATCTGGTGGTTGCCCTGGTGGTATATCTCCAAAAACTATGGCATACCTATCTAGGATGGACTGCACATCCGGGTGTACGACCTGCCCTGTAGACCCTATCTCCGAAGCACGTAGCTCCACTGCCCACTCTATGTCTCCCTTCCGAAAATCTGCCTCCATCTGGTGCGTCGAAACTGTCTGTGGCGGGTAAGAGTGCATGCCCTGAATCATCTTGTGCTTCCCGATCTTCTTGTCTGTCCACCCCATCTCCAAGGTCTCCCAATCTGTGGTGACCTTCCCTAGCGTGATCAACCACTGCACTCCTAGTATCACGTTGGTGTCTGGAATGTCCACCACAAAGAAATGATCTATCAGAGTGTAAGTCCCCATAGTCACTGCCAAGGCTGGCACATACTTGGCACACTGCATGGTTCTGGCACCTGGAACCAGTACTGAAAACCCATCAAAGCTCTCTGTCGATATGCTCCTCCGCTCTACCAATTGTGCATCAATAAAATTGTGGGTAGCCCCACTGTCCACTAATACCGAAACACGTTGAACCTGCACTATACCTCGGACACAGTGTCAAGTATTTGGGAAACCCTCGCAAAGAAGTAAGGACTCCCCCAGTAGGTGCAAACACTGCACCTCCCGCTCCTGGTGGTGGAGGTGGTGGATGATCTCCTCTTTGTCCCGCACTGCTGCCTCCTGCCTCCATCTCCTCATACTCATCCTCTTCTCTGTCACTATCGGAGAAAACCTCAATGTAGTGTGCCTTCCCCGCGGCACAACGATGTCCTGGTGCCCATGGCTCCTAGCATGTGAAGCATAGCTTCTTCCGCCTCAGATCTCTCCTGGTCTCATCATCCAAAGGCCCACGGCTCTGGTTCCCCTTTGGAGGCGGAACCCTCGTGTCCTTCCCCTTCAGCCGAAATGCCGGTCTTTGGGGGAAAGGAGCTCTAGTCCAGGGTAGTGCATCCTGCAAGTCCCGAGTCCTCCTAACTGCATCATGGAGTGTAGCTGGCCTCGTCAATCTGACTAACCCCCGAAGAGGCTCTGCCAATCCATCGATGAACATGTAGATCATCCTGGCTGAAGATAAGTCAAGTACCATCACGGAGAGTCTCAAAAACTCCAAAATGTATGTGTCCGGAGTCCCGGTCTGCTTGAGCTTAGGCAACTCAACAAAATGCTCCTCTGGATCCCTCTGATCAAACTGCTCTATCAGCCTCCGTGTAAACTCAGCATATGTTGTCACCCCTAAGTGCCCCAGCGTAGCCATCCCATGATACCACCAATCATGGGCCTCGCCCTCCAGGTGCAGAGCTGCCACCTTGATGGCCTCTGCCTCCGCAATCTGATTAAGCTGGAAATAGATATCCAACTTCTCCACCCAAGCCTTTGTCGAACACTTGGATGATCCATCAAATGTCGGCAGATAAAATCTGCCTACAGTGCATTATACATCCCCATCCTGTGAGTGCCTGTTCCCCCTGTTATGGTTGCGGGGTCTGCTGTCCCTCTTGAGCTGTACGAAGTCATGGAATGCGAGGGCCTCTCTAAACTCCCGACCGTAGGATTGGTACTCGGCAAAGTAATCCCCCATGTGAGCCAGTTCCTGCTCCTGTTGTACTCTCACCCCAGTGTCTGTGGCAAGAAATGTGGGCATCGTAGAACGTGGGGGTGTATGAGATGCCATCTGCTACGCTATGAGATGCTCCTATAAATGATGGGATGTGCCCGATCCCTCTCCGGTATGGAAACCTCTTGGCATTTCACGCTGTCTAGGTTCTGCAGTGAGCTTTTGCCCCATCTCTTCTATCCGTCTTGACAAATCCTGCACTGATTTGAGGAGAAGTTCCCCGAACTCCTTCCTGCCACCTTTTTCCTCCGCCATTGGTTCCTCCTCTTCTGCGTCCACTACTGGAACGCAATCACCTTCCCCGAAAGTGATCTTTAACCTCCGCTCTTGGTCTCTGTACTTCCTTCCTCGGTAATAGATGTATGGTTTTCCTGCTGGTGTCATAGACAATCTGCTCCATAGGCTGAGCCAAGTCTATGAGCTCTGATACCACTGTAATATTCCGAATAGAAATAAACAGCAATATAAAGCACCCAGCAACTAGAGAGACATCATATGAACAAGACAAAATATGGAGAACGCTAAGCCATTTTATTAAGTACTGCAAGATAAAACGAGTACAAAGGTGATCAGAATGATAGCACCTTGGCTTGCACTAGGCAAGCGTAGAAATACTCCCAGACTATATCATGGAATGGTTGCTCCCTCTATGACTGCGTTATCTCCAAAGCTGCTGGTGTTGCTACTGTGCTGCTGCTGCTGCTGGAATAGATCAACTATTTGGGGCTGCTCCCCAACTTAGAAAATTGTGAAACTTTGGGAATGGCCTCTCCACCAAATACCCAGAAAATCCCAAAGAGCTTTCCGGAAATGCATGACCTCGGAAAATGACCTCCCTTGAGGTATAACGTTATCCCAATGATGAACGCTGGCCCTGAATGATCTGCTGCAAAATATGGCCTCCAACTCTACCAAAATGATGGAATAGGGAAGTGCTAACCCCTTTCCAACTCTCCCGGGCTGAATCCCCTGATAAACCCTCAATCTGGAATCTCCTCCTCCAAAGACTACATCCTCCCTCTCACTGACTGCGTTGTCTATGCAAGTGAATGATCCCAACAGTGGCTGCTACAACTCTCTCCGAAAAATCAAGGATGAAACTCCTCACCCGAGCAGGCACTCAAAGTCCCCCAGGGCTGAGGTTGGGATCTCCCCACGAAGACACCCGATGTGCTGAACAGCACGTGCAAACTTTGCTCAACAGCAAAAGTGTGCTCAATGTCAAAAGACAAATATCATAGATGCATAATAGAATTATAAAATGAGGAGCCTCTCTCCCTTTTTATGCTTAGAGAGCCTTGCTCTCACCTAGGCCCCACCACAAACTGCATTGTCTCCTTGAGCCACGTTGTCCCTCTAGCTCTGCGCTGTCTTGGACCCACGCTGCCCACGCTAACATCTCCTCCACGCTGCCACTTTGTCTCTAGGCCCCACGCTGTCAATTAATCATGTCTCCAAGTGACCTTTTAGGAAATGCTTCTTATCCTAAGTAAGAGTTAAGTGTCTTCTTCACCCACTTCATTTTAACCCAATCTTATTAAGGTAGTAGTCAAAAATATTTCCAATAGTATACACGTTAATTGGGAATATTACATTTGGCAAGCTTTCTTATCTTGCATATTTCTTGTTAGATTCTCTCAATAAATTATGGAATGAAGAAATGTTTCAAGAAATTTTAATTTTTGGAAGGTAATTATTTGCCCGCAATTTTGTTGTATTTTTTGGATGAAATTCATTAAAATGTTTTTCCTAAGTCCCTTATATTTTAATAAAAATATAAAATAAAGATAATATTATGCAACAGAAGAGAGCAATTTCGTGGACTTGTACAGTATTTTATTAAAATTTCTAAATTTAAGTCAGAATATTTTCTAGGTATTTTTTAGCTAAATATCTCCAAAAGAATGTTAAACATCGCAGAGTATAACTAGGATTTACCACATCAACCCAACTTCCAACAACCGAATCAAACCTTTGTCCTGTGTCAAATCGAACTCTCCCTCTCGAAGCCAGCCAAGATCGCATATGCCCACCGAGAGACTCGACCCTCTTTGTAGCCGACTTCTGTACTTGGAAGACTTCCCAGACTCACTCGTCTCTATCCCTCTCTGTTAATTTTTTGTATTATCGATGTGCTCAGTGCCCTAGGGTACCTGTTGGAGGCTAGGAATACATGAGTTCTCCAAACCCGGTAATCGTTTATGGAAATTCCACCCATAGACGTAATTTTAATTAGCTTATTAGTCAATTTTTAAATACTTCAAGTCTAAAGTTAGGAATATGATTAATTAATCAGACTCAATTAAATCATGAAAGTATTGCCTGAAAGTCACATGGATCGATTTCAAGCTAAACTCTGCTTTCATTGATTAAGATATAATCTTGCTGTTGTTGTGTCTCAACGAAGGATTATATGTAATATTCCGAATAGGAAGTAAATAGCAATATAAAGCAACGTAAACAACAATTCACAACAAATAGACATATCATGAAAAACACCGCAAACATGGAGAAAAGCCTAGCCATTTTATTATATTATGAAAGACAAAAATGTGTACAAAGGTGATCATAATGATGAGTTCTTGCCGTTGCCCAAGGCAAGTCAACACTGTAATCCCACAAGTGAATACACGTTTCCCCTGGCGACCGAGTAACTCCCCGAGTTGCTCCCGGCATCACTGAACTGGCTGCCTGTTGTCCGGAATGGAGCCGGCTTCTGTGTTGTTCTCTCGCTCAAAAAAATAGAAACTCTGATATGAGTCTTCCTCCAAAAAACCCTAAAAAATCAAGAAGGAAATTCGACTGTCAATTTAATTAGACCCCCTAGAAACGACCGCGTATATACGTCTTCCGAATCGTCAAACCGAAACCGATGACCTCCTCTCCCCGCCGCAAAGATGACTTGTGAAGGGATGATCCCTTCACACTACTCTCGTGCTAAAATCCCCCGATCTCCCTTCTCTCGCCCCGTCGCTCTCCTCCCAAGACTTCGTAACTCGGCGGACCCCCACCGCCAAGGACCCATGTTGCATGCTCGGCTCGAAATCACTGGATCTCCTCGCATGAGCGTCACTCAAGTCCCCGAGGCCGAGGTTGAGACCGTTTCGAGACACCGCGCAGAACACTTGCACGCGGGGCAACAAGCACGTTCAATGTCCGATAGATAGAAAAATCGAAGATGCATAATATGACCGAATGGTTAGCCTCTCCTTTTATGCTTAAGAGCTCAGCCTCCCCTGGGCCCGCTCAACCGCGTCAGTCCTTCCATGGCCGGCGTCGTCCCCACCAGACCGCGTTTTCTGGCCCACTCGCCACCGCGTGCCCGGCCCACGCCACCTCCACGCCGTCCCTCTCCCCGCGCCGTCACACGGCTCCTCGTCCCATGCTAGAAATCCGAATTTATCTATGACCTTAGGGAGTTATTTTCCTATGTTTGGGTTATGGGTCCATCACCCTCTTTATTTCCCCGTCTGTCAGAACAACCTGCTGCACCGACATTTCCACCCAACCGTCACACCGGGGAATATTACACCCTTCCCCGCCAAAATGTTGCTTGTCCTCAAGCAACCGCAAGATGAATGTCGCAAATTCCCCACTCTCCCAAGGGCATCCTCATTCGACAAATTCCGCCATCCACCAAGTACTCCTCGTCGTCCCCGTTCGTAGCCGTTCTCCCGGCACCAGTGATGGCTTCCGTAGCAGCATCAAATGCCCTCATCATCCTGTGAAGTGAGCTCCTCTCAGGCCACCGCCGCCCCCAATGCCTTTTTCCATGATGGCAGAAAGATGGTTATGTATCCTACTACCTCGCAGTGTGCCCAACTCATAAGCAACCTCCCATATCCCGCATCACCCCCCGTAAGGTCCATAGAAGCCGGGCTCGAGCTTCGCCCCTTGCTTCCGCCGTGACGCGCGTACGTCCGGTCGCGGCATCGAGTCACCTACCCCCAAACTCGCCTACTCGCCCTCCGTCGCATAGTAGCTTCCGCCTTATCTCCGCGATCGTGGCTAAGTTATCCTTAAGAGCCCCGAGACATCCCACTCTTCGATCCGCCCCCGTCCCCGGGGGCCTTGCGAGCTCCAAACATAACATTAGCAAAAAGTTGTAGCATGATATCCATATAAAGCATAAACGAGACATACCGATGACATGGAAAGTGGTGTTGTGCGTATTCTCCCAAATGCACCATAATGTAGCCGTGCCTTTCCACGGCTGTGACATAGTTTCACATGTGGCCCTCTAGCCACTCGTTCACTATCTCTCCACCGCCCATCCGTCTGAAAGTGATAGCCGGCACTAGGAGTTACCCTATACCTACCCAAACGCGAACCAAACGGAACCTTGCCAAAAAAGATGCCCATGAAACAACTTTTCCTATCACCGACGATGGTCTTCGTAAGACCATGAAATCTAAAAATATCACTAATAACACCGCTACCCGTGCTACAAGGACCGTGGGCCGATATAAGAAGCAGAGCATACTTGTTACTCGATCAACGACCACAAAGATGCAATCTCGTCTACCGTGGGCAACTGAAGATGAAGTCCATCAAGACAGCTCCCACTCTTCCACGGCGGCCAGTAATCCGCAAGGGTTCATCTCCTCCTTGTTCCTCCAGGCCCTCTAATTCTCCTCGACATGCTGAAAGGCCCTCTTGAGGCCCTTCGCAGAACCCTCCCCCATAGCCCCGAAGGTCTTCGTGAACTTGCCACTCGAAACGGTGAGTCATGGGAGGCACACAACATCTTTTCCTAGGCCTATAGAACCCCTACCAAGAAGATCCCGTCCCCGAAGTAACTGAATCCTATCCATCACTCGTATTCGTCATTTGTGATCTAGCCATCCAAGACCTCACAAGCAATGGGTCCTCGAGTACTTCTACCGCACGAGCCCCCGGCCCATATCTATGTCGTCACACTGGCGACGCGTCGCTGCATGCGACAGCGTTACTGGCCACCACATTGTTCTTCCCTTGAGAGCATCAAATGTCAAAGTTATAAGCTCGATCTACCGACTCATTCTCAGCTTTTCTCCGCAATCGTTTCTCGTCGAAAGAAAATCGTATAAGTCGTTATGTGGTCACCTCAGCCTCCGAACTGCCGTGCTCACAAGGACGCCCCCGAACTTGCTGCGTGTACGTACACACGCACACACACAGATACAACCTCTCATGAGTGGCAACAAATTTCGTTCGAAAGTTATGCAAGTGGCCCCCCGCACTCAAACCGCGCCCACCTCTCTCCCAAGCATCACACCCGTAATGGAGCAATGCGAAATCCGAAGAGCCGCACCTGAAGCTACTCATCACCTCCTCAGTCTCGCCAGGCTCTCCATACCGGTATCGGCCCAACCCAATGCCCCTTTCGTGAGATCTGCAGGTGAACAGCCTGGGAAAATCCCCACAACCGGTAGCAGGTGCAAATACCCACAAACCCCTGCAGCTCCGTCACATTCTTCGCGCTCCACGATTCCTATATTCTTCAAATCTTCTCCTTTGCGACCTCACTCCGTTCCACCACACACACATACAAGAAAGAAAGAAAGAAACACACACACACACCGCCGAAAGAAGCAAGGAAGGTCGAGCATATGCCCCCAAATAGACACTTCTGTCATAACCTGTGGTCGCACTTGGGAGAGCTGAAGTGAGAAATGGCCGGCTCTCCTCCAAGATATGGCAGACAGTCCCCGAATGTGTTGTAAGTGATCCTCTGGCGGCGGTCAGATATGAAGGATAACATCAAAGAACACCAAAGACGAACTTCTCAACCGGCCACGAAAGGAGCAAAGGGTTCATATGATCGGGTACAAACACAGTGCTGCTAGGTCAAGGGCATCACCAAAAACTTTAAATGGCATTCAGCGCTCAGTATTATCCCTGGCCCCGCCCCGTATTTGATGGTATCTCTCGACCTCGACCCATCTAAGGATCAACTTCTGCACCATCCATCAACCTGCCAATCCGCAGGATGGTATCAATTCCCGCCTGCCTTTGTTGATATCGTAGTCGATGCACATCCCCGCAGCCATCCTTCTCACCACCTGCTGGGGTCGGGCTAGCATCGTGCCTGACAACCGCGCGGTTAAGAGCTTGGTGAATGGCTCTCTCGAATACCGTCCCTAGCCGCGGGATGCCTGCGGGTGTGTGCGCACTGTGCCTGGAACACCGCGCCTCCAGCCCCCGTCGCGCGGTCGAAACCCCGTCCCCGCCGCTGTTCGGTGGCATATCCCCAAATCCGGGTGGAACACTGTCTGAAATCATCGCACTTTCCAGAACCGGCCTGCCCGCGGCCCCCGACTCCGAAATACGAGCTCATCGTCGACGACAGCCCCTCTCGTCCGCCCGTCCGCGTGTGTCACCGCGGAGGACAGTGTGTGCATGCTCGCACTACTCACATGCCATCAGCTCTTTCTGTCCTGGCCCGACTCCATCTCCAAGGTCTCACCGTGGTGACCTTCTCATGATCAACCATCGCACCTCAACACCACGCTGCAGGTCTCAAATGTCGACCACAAAAAATGATCGCATAGTGTAAGTCCTCATGGTCGCTAATGTTTAATGTATCTAGCACACCCAGTGTTCGGCACCCGGTGGTCATATCAGCCATCAAAGCTTCTTTTTGTTTATACCCTCCTCTCTACTGGGCATCAATAAAGTTAGTAGAGTATTCGACCATCGTTCAGAACCGAAACACGCTCGTCACCCAATCTGCCTTAACAAGCGTCAAAATCCCCAACCCCCATGATGCAAGGACTCCTCCCACAAAAAACTGTTCTCTCGTCCCCGGGGAGGTGGTGGTGGAAGATCCCCCTCTCGCACACAACATCGAAGCCGGCCCTCATCCCCCGTGGCATTCTTCTCCCTCACCGTCGAGAAGACCTCTGCATGCCTTTCCTCGCTGCACATCGAGTGACCGCACCCATGCCCACAGAAGGGCATCTCTTCCTCCGCTCTCCCGAGCCCCGGGACACCGGCTCAAAGCGTCCTGCGACCTTGGTTCCCCCCGCGTCAAACTCCGTGTCCTTCCCTCGTCGAACGCCGATCTCTCGGGGAAAGAGCCTTCCGGGTCTTGGGCAAAGCATCCCCGCAAATCTCCGGTCCTCCCATCGCATCCTTGCGGCAGCCTGCGGATCTCGACTAGGCCCACGCGAGGTTTTGCCAACCCATCAATGAATACAAATACCCTCCGTAGTTGGAGGACAAGCTCATACCATCACCGAAAGTCTGCTAACTTTGAAATGTGTTTCCCGGTTCCTCGGTTCATTTTTGAGCTTCGCCGCCTGTGGCAAATGCTCTTCCGGTATGCTCGCGCGCTACCCAAGTACCCCCGTGATCTGCGCTGGATGTGCGGGAAGTGCTTGATTCCTCACCGGCAGAAACCCTTGAAGCCCGCCCACCGTTATCCATGGTGAATCTCTCTGTCTCATCTCCTCTATCCTTCCCCGAGAGCTCCCGCATAGATTTCAGACAACTCAAACTCTCTTCCCCGTCTTTTCTTCACCCATAGGTTCTTTCTCCTCTCATGCTCCAATTATTGGAACCACGTGGGGCCCTTTCTTCAGGTCAGGCTCTTGTGCTCCGCTCTTGCCCGCATCGCTTTTCCTGTAGTTATGTGTTCTTCTTCCGTGTCACAGACTGACTCGTCTTTAATAAAAATGAGCTTTTAAGTTCTGCATGAGTTCGATACCACCCAGAATATTTCAACAAGAAATAAACAACATAAAGTAACATAAACAAGTATTCACAACAAGAAGACATGAAAAACATCGTAAACATGGAGAAAATATAAGCCATTTTATTATATTTTTAAAAGACAAAAATGTGCAGCAGCATTAGAATATACATCCTCGGTTTTCGCTCAAGGCAAGCCAGAATACTCCTAATCCCACAAAATCGAATGGTCGTTTTCCGCTATGACCAGAACTTCAGCCATACGAACATCGCTCTGCTCCCAATGAGTTGCTCTTCGGGTCGCTCTCTGCTAAAAAATGAAACTTTTACGGAGGAGTTTTCCTCCGAAACCTTGGTGTCCGTAATAATTCTAACACCCTAATTCTGGACCCCTTGGGAAATCACACACTCCAAGCAGCACGTCGGCCTTGAATCGTCAAATCGAAATTGATGGCTTCTCCTACCGCAAAGACATCAGGGAAGGGCCGATCCCCTCACTACTTCCTGCCCAACCCGCATCGTCTTCTTCTCCCTGTCGCTCCTCCCAAGACTTCGAACTCGGGCGGTGACCCGCACTACCTGCAGGACCGCGTGCTCGCTTCCGAAAATCAATGTAGCATCTCTCACCGAGCGGCACTTCTGTCCCCCGAGGCCGAGTTGGGACTTCTCGTCGAGACACCGCGTGTCATAACAACACTTGCAAGACGACAATCCACAAGCGTGCTCAATGCTCGACAGGCGGTGAATCGTAAGATGTATAATGTCAATGGATCGAATGGTTAGCCTCTCCTCCTTATGCCTGTCAGAGAGAGCTTAGTTTTCCTTTGGTCCCACTCTCAAATGTGCTTGGTTCCCACGGGACCGCGTTGTCCTTGCCCAGACGCCATGACTGCGTCGCTCAGCTCACTGGGCCTGACATCATTCCTCTCCCCCGCTCGTCACTTGGCTCCCCCAATGCCCTGGCGTCGAAACCCGAATTTATCTCAAGGATTTTATCTGTTTTCTCCATGTTTGGGTTATGGTCCCATCACCCCTTTATTCTACCAGTTACCAAAAGGCAAATTCAGAAAAATTAATATTTTAAGACTAGTCAATGCTAATTGGGAATATTACTATAAGACAAGTCGATGGGGCTTGGAGAAGATACTCGGGAAAGTATTTCGATTCTACTCGAAATCCACCTCCAGAGGGCGTGTTTTGTCAAGCGAGGGAGATTCATGAGGCTCTAAGCAAGAGAGAGCAACAGGCAGTAAAGTCGTGGAGGAGGAATTTCGCATCCGATGAGTGCATTTGTAGAGTGCGCAGGGAGGCCGCCAAAGGAGGCCGCCGCAAGAGGCTTCATGCACCATATTTCATCGGAGGAGAAGTGAGATTCGGTTGCCTAAGTTTGCGATGTTGATTTTTGCAGTTTCGCATGTGCCTAGCTCCGAAATCCCCGGGAGGGCCAGACACAGAGACCTCCAAGTATTCCAAGAAATAGTTTGAGAATTCCACCAGTGGCAAGTTATTCATGGAATAACGTTAAATTTTTAATAAATCTGTTCAATTTAGGAATGAAAAAAATTCAGCATGAATTAATTCACACATGTGTGAGAATGTTCTAAGTGACGTGGATCTGCTTCTTTCATTCTGAGTCGTCATTAGAGATTAGATCACGACCGTTGATTTGTCACTCATAGTGCTAAAAGGAAGGTTTGAGTCGCTGGAGAACACACACGGAGCAGTAACACTTGAGCTAAGTCGAAATTCGGGGTGCGTTTTGTCGAGCATTTTCGAGTGAGCTGAAAATGTCAGGAGGGGCAGATTTGATGCGGGATATTCATCCAAGCCGAGAATAGTGGCGGCGAGACGCAGCATCCACTGGGCAGCCTACAGGACCAGAGGGACGAAGCTCAAACTGTGCTCACGCGGAAGTCCACACAAGGCCTTCTGTGGTGACGCAAAGGCAACGCTCGGTTTTAAGGGTGACGCAGAGGGCCGGGAGGAGTAGCGTTGGGGTTCCGTGGCCGTAAAGGGCTCGTATTCCGGCGTGCTTACAGATGCTTCTCGCTCGAATCGCCCGTATTTTCCGTTCGTTGAGGGGGTACATCGTCGCAGTTTTTGTTGGGAAAACCATTACCGGTGCTCCTGATCGTATTCGATATTTTACGTAATGGGTCACCCCCCCCCTCGAAGAGTTGCTACATCGGTTTTCCCCCGCTGGCTTTTTCTGTGACATCGCTTCCAAAAACTACCTAATTTTGCCGCGGTGTGCGTTTCGCAATGATCCGTATGTATGCGTAAGTCGCAACAGAGCCTGCTGATATCATCGAATATTCGTAAAATAACTTGTTAATTAAACCAAACACGTAGAGAAGTAAATCAAGAACGCAAGAGTTTCTACTATCCGTAAATTCCTCACATGGTATCAAAGTGATTGTAGACTGTTTTAAGCCACCAAATAGAAAAGGGTAAGATTTTTTGTCAGGCAGGAGGGCGGGGCTCGAAGCCGCACAGAGTCCGGTAACAGGCAACCCAACACTGCAGCGACGCGGCAGCTCGTAGGGTGATGCAAGAGCGCCGGTGCAAATGAACATTGCAGGTTGACGCAGAGGCCCGCCAAGCTCACACCGAGATGACAGTTCAACAGGCACGGAACAAGAGGGAGTGACGTCGTGCCGTTGCTGGCTAGAATTGTTTTTCAATCTTCGAAGTTGTCAGTGGGGGCATTGCTTTACCCTGGGTGACAGCATCAGTTAAGCCAGTAGTGGTTGACAAAGCAATGGAAAATACCCTCAGCAGACGCTAGCCAAGAACCACCGATCGAGAGTGAGTGATCAGGAGAGGGTTGTCTTGGGACACCTCTGTGAAGGATTGCGCAGGGATGTCATTTTTTAGAGGGGAGCGACACTTCTAGAGGTTTTCGACGCGCAAAACCCAAATCCGGTCTTTTGCTCGTTGGTAGCAATAGAAGGGATAAGAGCACTACCGAGCGCTGAGCAAGAGACTACTCTGGGTATTTATTTTAGAGAGATCGTTATTAGTTGGGACGGGCAGGCCGAACTTTTGTTATCCGGAAGTTGTTAACTCTCGCGCTCCCCGACGAGCATGGTACCCAGGCTCGCGCCGAGAACGTCCGTTCGGTGTTTTGACCGATGTTGATCCTTCGAATAAAGTTTAATGAAAATTAGGTGGCCAAAATGCTCGATCATGGCGAGGAACATCGTCGTAGTCTTGACAGCCAAGAAGAAGAACACCCACCGAGACGACATTAACCACAACGATGTAGCCTCTAGATCCAGGAAGATGTCAGGAGAATTAGATGCCGTTGTCTCCAACACAAGGGAGAGACAGATCGATCCCTTCTCTTGGGACGGCTCACTATTCGACACCATGACGTCGGGGCAACTCGACGGACTTCAGATGGCAGGACCGCCCCGAATGCGCTCACCGATGGTTGGGATACCTTTGTCCAAAGTATCTACACAGTGTTAAACTCCCAACCGTGGATATATGTGGCAATCCTTCGACGAGAAGATCAATATATCAACCAAGAGGGAATTCAACAAAAGGAGAGCGAAGACAAGAAAGATAGTACGCTGCAACCCTACCATTCGTTAACATAAGAGCAAGAAGGGAAGAAGAAGAAGGACCTATCCAGCTCCCAGCTCATATGTGCGAATTGGGACACTTCGGGCCAATACTGTCCCAAGAAGAAGGGTGAAATTGTGATTCCAAGGCAAGAGTAGTGAAAGGGGATGACGAGCGACCAGCGACGAGCGATGTGGCCATAAGTGCTCATGTATCTCGAGAGAAGAGGTGGGGCGATATAGATTTGCAGAGTGAGCTACAATGGTGCGTGGGCAGATCCTTGAGGTGCTAAACTCGTGGATCACATACGAGCTATAGGAGCCGCTGAGTAACGTAGTGAGATGACTGGAGTTAGGTGGATGTAGAGGATCATGGAGGCACTTTCGGGCGCGTGTTGGGACACTGGACACCGGATGCGGAAGCCGGTCAAGAGGAGAGCCAACAATAGCATGGAAGCAACAAACGTACAAAGGTCGCTGAGTGGGATTTCAAGACGCAGCGGTTTCTTACGCGGCGGTGCGGCGCAGAGGTTCGAGAGAGTCGTCGCAGAAAGGAAGAACGACGCGGTGTTTCCGCATCTCAGATGGCAGCCGCGAGCTTGTTTGTTAGTTTTTGGGTAGATGTCCTCATTGCCTACTTCTCGTCCAACTAAGTTGTGCAGCGCGGCTAGCGAGTGGTATGTGCTATAAAGCGACGCATGATGCAACAATTCTGAGAGAGAGTTGCGGTACAAATGTGTGCGCAGTGATCGTGGCGAGTCATGGGCGGCGGTACGAGAAAAGCAACAACATGGTGGATGAGAGAGCGAGTAGGTCGAAGCGTATGAAGCTACGCGGTGACTACAAGCTGGACGTGGTGATACTTCGGGATGAAGTATTGCTAGAGAAAATTCTCGCAAAGAGGGAGGTGTTGATTTTGTGTAGAATCAAATGTGCCTCATGCTCGAAAACTTTATGGAGGGGCTAGGACACAATAGAGAGAGTCCAAGTCCAGCAAATCGTTTGAAGAAATTCGACTCCCGGTGTAAAAGTTATTCAAATAATTAAATTTTTTTAATGCAGAGGGACCCTAAGTCGAACTTAGGAAATTAAAAAGCAGTGAAAGTGAATTTAATCAGACATGTGGGTGAGAATGTTCTAAGTGGATCGTGGATCACGCCTGTCTAACATGAGCCGCCGATCCGAGATTAGATCACGGCCATTGATTTGTCAACGAGAAAAGTATTAAAGCAGGCTTTGGGGTCAACGGATAGAACACACGCGAAGCCGTGGCACTTGAGCCAATCTCGCAGCAGGGGCATTGTTCTGTCGAGAATTTTCAAAGTGAGCTTGTAGTGCTTCTCATGACATATCGACGAGGGATTATTCCGAGTCCGGCGCCCAGAATACTAAGGCGTAGAGGCAAATCCACACCGCATTGTGGCGCAGTAGAGACTGGTAGGGAGGAGGACGCAAACGGCCCGGAGCCTCACGCGGAGGCAACATAGAGGCGGATGCGAGCGCCTTCCCTGGGTGGATCCGAGGCAACGCCGAGCCTCAGAAAGGTGACGCGCAACCATGGTCTCGGCGCGGTGGCTATGCTAGTGCGAGAGAACAGTGACGTAGAGGTCGAAGGCGTCGCGGGGTTCCAAAGTAGGCCACGGTGCGTTCGTATTCAGTGTTTTTAGACGCGAGTGATTCCTCGTCGAATTAGCTCATCTTTTTTGCCTCCGAGTGATTTAGCACATACGCTGATTAGCACTCTGTCCGGGAACGTCATCGTGCCCTTGATTGTGTCAAATATTCTGCTTAATACACAAACTCTAAGAGTTGTTGCACCGGCTTTTCCCGCACGGAGTTTTTCCTTTGTGGGACATTATCCAAAAAAATCATGTGTCCTTTTGTCATGTGTGCATTATGTCAGCAAATGATTTGTATGTATGTGGCAGGTCATGAGCTGTGTTTGGTTTGATATTTTACCAAATATTCGAGGCAAATAACGTTTGTTAATTAAGCCACGTGCAGGGAGAAAGTAACGAAGATACTTGCGAGTAAGGTTTCTCATGTTCGAGTAAATTTTCCATGTAAGGCGTGGGTCCGTAGGCCAAGAGAGTCGGCTCTCGATCAATAGTTGACGAGACAACTTGATGTGACGTAGTTCCCATGCTAGGTGATGCGACGCGGAGGCGGCCGCTGGCCACCCCATTTCGAGTTGGAGGTAAGTGCGTTCGCATTCGCTGTGGAGTGAGGAATTTCCGCACTAGTTTTTCGTTAGTTTTCTCCGTAGCGATTTCCGAGCTAGCGCCTAGTTGTACTCGCATATTTCACTCGTCGTACATAATATTAAAAGCCACTCGCTTGCCTGTACCTGGTTTTCCGGGGTTGGAGTCCTGGGAGATTGTCCAAAAAGTAAAACGGTTTATTTTGTGTGTTGTATATTTTTTCCTAAAAAGCATTTATTTTTCTTCCGCGCTATGTTGTGTGGGTTGCGGTGTGATTGATTCGATGTTTGCTTTCGTAGAAAAATGCAAATAAATTGATAAGAATTAATTTAACAATTAGGACAAAATTAATTCTAGTTGTTGCAGTAGGATTCTGTGCCTGAATTTTCCACATGACGTAGCGCAAATGATCATCCGCGAGCTCGGTAGTGCATAAGAAAATAGGAGTTTCGCCTTCGCTCAACGTGAGCAACAATTCGAAACCCCGCAGTTGTGATACGTTCCTTGGCCAAGAGGTTTTATTTCTCGAGGAAATCATCGCGAGGGACGGTCGACTCTGGCTGTCCAAATCGAGAAATCTTCCGCAGTGCGCGGGGAGCGACAGACGTTCTTGCGTAGTAGATCTCTTGTGGCGGAGCGCGATGGTTTTGCAGTAGCAAAGGCTGAAGCGCCGGGAGGAAGGAGCATACACACGCGAGGGAAAATTTTCCTCGGGGAACTTCTAGTCTCGAAAGGCTCCAATTTCCCCGCATCGGATCAACGCCGTTTTGGAAGGCGGAGCTTTCTCACTCCGGCAAAGTGCGCGAGAGCCGAGTAGCTAGATATAGGTTTTCGACATTTTTTGAGACAATGGCCACCGCGCTCTGGGATTAGGATAGGTTGGATGGAGCTTCCAACTATGTGGATAGTGGAAGTGCAAGGATTTCTTCCTTCTAGATGAATATGATCTAAAGGACAATATCGATAACATGGTAGCTGTTCACGGACCGAAATCCAGCCGAAGTGACATTAGCAAGAAGGAGATGGCAGAAGGCAAAGACATTGATCGTGATGGGTTTGGGAATCTGTTGGTATCACACATAGCGGCCGAGGGAACGACTCCTCAAAAGAGATGTGTGGGACACTCTTTCCTCGCTATACTGGTATCTTCCGAGAAGTGGAAGATGATGCCTTAAAAGAGAAGGAGATGTACCCGGATGCGAGAGAGAGCACATAGACCCTTTTACTTACCAGTGGATTCGGGAGATTCGAGATGAGCCTGGCGCGTGGGGTGAGCACCTCGGCCACGGACTGAGCTGCGGTGAGCTCTCAACTTTTGTCTGCGTAAGAGGCAGGTATTCGTCCAAAGTATTTTGAAGCGGAGAAACCTTGCGGGATGGAGACGGTGATGTCGGAAAACTGTGCAAGAGGAGTTGAGGTGAGATCTAATGAAGAGCACCATCGGCGACAACAAACTAATAGCGGTGGATCGAAGCGAAGGCGAAAGAAGGAGAATGTGGCCCTCGCATAGGAGGTCCCTGTCGAAGGGGAGGCATGGGAAGAAGAAGGAAGCCGTCGAAGGTCAAGTGCTTTAGGTGTGGTGAGTTAGGACACTAGAGTTCTCGATGTCCTCTGAAGGACTAGGAGCAGAGGGAGAAGTAGGACCGGCAGGCAACCTCTCGTCGGATCAGCGGGCTGTCCTCCGAGGCTAGAGGAAGACTTAGCCATGATTGTAGACATCCCTCTCAGGAGTGAGGTGGGGTGACTTGGTTTTGTAGCCCAGAGGTGCTACGGTTGGGCAAGATTCGCGGGAGGTCACCTCTTGAATCAACACCTTGCTACGGGAGCCCTACAATATTCGGTGAGCTGGATGGACCGGTGGTAGTTAGGATGGGATCACATGCCAAAGTGAGCAGTTGAGTACTGCTAGTGAGTCGGTAGCGAGGGGCGAGCAGAGGTGGTATGCTCAGATTGACACGGTGCAAAGTCGGCAACAACGCAGGCCTTCGGTGGCAGCGTAGATGTTAGTAGCGATTCGAGACTTGGGTGACAGATGCATATGCCGAACACAGGCTGATTGAGTATTTCGTGGATGCTTCTCGGTTGCGGAGGTTGCGGTTGCGACAACAACAAATTAGAGGGGTTGGAGTGTAGATACGGTGTTGGCGTGGTTCGCACGAGGTCAACAACAACACAAATGCGGCGCATATTAGAAGTGTGCGGTATTTGGTGGGCAACAATGAAGTAATCAACGACAGTGACAAGAGATGGTGTAGAAGCAAAAAGTATTGCTACCGAGAGGTGCACGGTGCTAGATCGCATTCGTCGCTAAGAGGGTGTTAGTTTGTTTGTAGCATCAAATGTGTTCTAGCCTTGAAATTTTTGTGGAGAGCTGAGAATACATGAGTTCTCCAAAACCCATAAATCATTTTTGGAAATTCCACTAGAGACAACTAATTAGATTATTAGTAAGTTTTTAAACATTTCCTAAGTCTAAACTTAAAGAATATGATTAATGTCGAAATTAATTAAGTCATGGTGTGAGTGTTCTAGAAAGTCACATGGATCGATTTCAAGTTAATCCCTAGCCATTTATTAAGATCTAATCTTGGTCGTTCAAGTCACAACGTAAAGGATTATAAGAGAAAGTCGATGGGGCTTGGAGAAGATACACTTGAGTAGTCAAACTCTTTGGCAAATCGATTTCCAAAGTAGCAATGTTTTTGTTGCCGGAGGAGATTCGGTGAGGTCGGAGCGTTGAGAGAGGGGCACTGCGAAAGTGAAGTCGGAGGAGGCATTCCCGGATCCGGTGAGTGCATTTGCAGAGAGGCGCGAGAGTCACGTGAGGGGCGACTACGAGCAACACGTGCTTTTCGTGGGAAATTCGTATTCTTTGGAGGAGAAGTAGTGATTCGATGTCGAAGCTAGGGCAGAGGGTCCCGAGAGGCCAAGAGAGTCGGTTTCTCGATCAACAGCGACGAGACAACTTGAGTTTAACTAGTTCCACGTCGGGTGATCACTAGTCGTGTGAAGGATGGTGAGAGGTACGCGCAAAGGTAGTTTGGATGGCTCCATTTTAGCCGAGGTCGAGCTTGGATTCGCCCATGGAGTGACGAATTTCCTCACTAGTTTTTCTTGCAGTTTTTCTCTGTGTAAGTTTCCCGGTTTGGGCATCCGGTTGTACTCGGATATTTCTCTGCGCATAATATTAAAACCTGCAGTGCTGCCCACTGCTTTTCCAAAGTTGGGTTTTCTCAGGGATGTTGTCCAAAGAAAATGGTGTTGTGTGTGTGTGTTTATATTTCTTCCAACGTTTATTTTTGTTCGTCGTTTATTTGTGTAATTTTGCAGTAGTGATTGATTCAATGTTTACGTAGAAAATTGAAAATACATTGTTAGGAATTAATTTAACAATTAGGAGAATTAATTCTAGTTCTGCAATAAGATTCGGGTTAGCCAAATTTTCACCTCTATCTTTGCTTCTTTTTTCTGCCTCAAACTCTTGCAAATACTGTTGTTGCTATTTGGAAAGTCGAACTTCCCTGAAATCGATCTCAAGTGTGTTCCTCCATCTACCCATCGACTTCTTCTTATAATATCATACGTCAGGACTCCAACGGCAAAGATTAAAACTTAATCAATGGATGAGATTATTTCCTAGTCAATCCATATGAGTTTCTAGAGAAATCTCACCTTCCTTAATTAATTCTTGTTAATAATCATTTTCCCTAAGTTAGACTTAGGAAAAAATTTAATCATCGATTTATTAACTTAATTAAGACATTTCTAGGTGGATTTTCTTGAAACCTTTTCTCAAGTTATAGAAGTCCTCGTGTCTTTAAGCCTCCATAACAACTTTCAAGACTAGAAAACCATCTAATGCTCGAAACTAACACAATGCTAAAATTCTCACCTGCGAGGAAAAACTCTAATGCGATGCTGGAGGTGAATCTGTGATTTTGGCTCTCAAATCTGCTCCCAAAAAGTTTTGAAAAAATTAGCCTTAGGCTCCTCACACCCAATCCAACAAAACCCAGAAAACTTTCAGGCTAATTCTAGCTGACCTGAAATGCCATAAAAAAGTGCGAATTTCTTGGCCACCCCGAGTTCTGCGCCCAACCAGATGAACACTGCTGAGAAAATGGCAAAAATCCTCCTGAAAATATCTGAGAAATTGTGTGCAAATATCCTCTGGAAATGTGCAATCTTTCCAGTTGAAAACCCCAAGCAATCACCAGCTCCAAACCCTGCGAAATCTATGTCTATCAACCACACGGAGGCCACGGAAAGAGAAATTCGGCCACAATATAAGAAACTAGCTCAGCTCTGAAAAATTTGGTGCCAAACTCATCCTACCAAGAGGAAATCATCTGCAAAAGCTTGAGACACCTGCAATGGAAAGAAGCTGCTCCAAATGTACCTCGTAGTTCTTCTACACTCGGGAGTGCGAAATTCTAAGTGGAATCTTTGCAATAAACCCCAATGAAGTCCTGGGATAGACTCTCCAAAGCCTCACTAGGGAGACATTCTAAGCTCTCCGAAATGAGGTTGAGTTTCGCTGAAACTCTTGAGCTAAACATATCTACTCTCGTGCTAGAACAACACGCCAAGAGAAGTTCGATCTCCAGAAAATAGATGAACAAAGATGCAAAATGGAGCATGTGCTATTTATAGATGTTGATCCCTTTCCCCTTGGCGGGTCCTCTCTCTACTCCCTTCTATCTACTCCCTTCTTTTCCCCTTCTTTCTCCTAGTGTGAATTTCTCCAAGGGGGGTTTGAATTCTTTTTTGAGTGGCCCCCACATTTCATTTACAAAGTAATTTTATTTTTTTCTAATGTTTATTTCTCCTTTTTCTCCAAAAAATAAAGTGGTTCCTTGACCCAGTTTTCTAAGTTTTTAAATCCAAAATATTTTATAACTCCAAAATTGCAAAAATGTGGATTTCTCTTAGCAAAATTATTTATTGGGGGACATGAAATTTCGGACCATATTTTTTCTGCCCCATCCAACGCCATTTTTTACAGTAGTTCGAGCCATCATTTGCTGGGGAGCTGTGGCATCAAAAGGGAGGGTTTAGCCATCAATCAAATCTGTTCTAGTATAATAATTTACAACAGTGTAAGGGGGCATTTCAGCACTGTGAATATCTCTTATTTGCCCAAAAATCATGGCATTCGCCATGGCTGTTTATGGGCTTCCATAAATCTATTTTTTTAACTCAAAAGGCTTCTCCAACATGTAATTCCAGGTCATATTAATAAAATAAGATCATAATATATTGGCTGAGTTTGTTTTTTGTGGTATTTTTGCTTGTGGTATGATGGTTGAATTATTTGTTATATTAATAAACATAATATTCCAAGTAATCTTTTCAAACTTGGAATTGAACTCCTTGATTGTTTCATTTTCCTATTTTGGGTCTCATGCAGCTTGGTCAACAATAATCTATCATATTTTATTTCATTCTTACTGTTCCAAAATGATTTTATAAAATTTCTTCGAAGTATCAATGTTGGTATCATCCAAATTTTTAAACCAATTTGCAGAATCATCTTCTAAATAGACAAACAACTTTAAAAGCACATCCAAACAATCAAAATCCAATAAATTAAGCATGCTAGTAAAAGCTTCCACGTTATCCTTGAAAGAAATTGCATTATTACCCTAAAAATTGGGAAGAAACTTTGCATACTTATCTTGTAAAGCATGAGGAATACTGACAATGGAAGCAGGGTCCAACAGCTTGTACAAATTAGTCTTCCATGAAGCCATGATTCATGCTTCAGTGGGCTGCCCTGGATTATCAAGAAAGACATACATTGTGTCTTTAAGAAAACAAAATGCATGTGTACCTGAAACTAGAGAATTCTGTGCTGAATTGTTCACCCTCCTTATATAATATCTCTCTTCTTTTACTTGCAATGGAACAAGATTATGTTAGGAACTTTGCGTAGGATATCTCCCTTGCAGAAATTCCTTCCAATTGAGTTGCAAAATGAAAATATTTTTTCTACCTCCATTTCTTGTTATCCATGTTTTGAAGCGTAATCCTCTAACACCTACGAAATGGACTTTGTCCTAGGCAATGGCACTAATTTGTTACCTACCAAACCTGTACTGAAAGATATTCAAGTCCTTGAATAAAAAGCGCCATCTTGGGGGGCACTTAGGAAAGTTGCCCAATGTCAACTTAACAAACTTTCTTCTCACTTTAGGCACACTCTCCTCCAACTCAAGGGACAAAAACCCTAAGATGAGACTACTAATCTGTCCCCTTGCTGCAGATCTGAAAAATCTGAAAGTGGAATGATGATGTTTAGAGATTTTTCTTTGACGGTGGTGGAATTCACAACTGTCTATCCTAGGGCAATGTGTTTATTCTACCAAAGGAGCAAGAGGCTTTAAAATATGAAATGAAGAATTTAGCTTGGTTTAAGGTTATCATAGAGAGATTCCAACTAGCCCACTTGATCCCATTGATATGCAAAGCTGAAATGCAAGCTCTTAAAAGATGGACATCACAACCATGTAGTTTTCAGCCAAAGTATCATATATCCATTCAACAAAAGGAAAACAAATAGCCTTCAGGATTAGAATGGAAGCAAAAAATTCTTCACATAATTTTTTAGATTACATTAAAATCCAAAGAAATTTATAGTCTCGGCCCTCAAGCACTTCCATTGGACCAGAGCAATCCTCCAAAATGAATGAACAAAGTTGACAAAGAGAGGATAGCGGCAGAAGCAAACTAATGACATCCAAACACAACAATGTTATCCTTATGAAAAGAATATAGAATATAGAAACACTAACTTGTCACATACCCTTCTCCCAAAATCTGCTTGAACAATAAACTCAGCCTCTTTGTGAAATTTCTGTCCCTAAACTCACATGCTTGCAAATAAATTTTGATCCCTTTATTTAGTAGTCACCTCTGACAACCTTCCATTAAAATATTAGTTTAGAAGGCCCTAGGATCATCCAAAATATGAGTGCTCCTTCACTCTTAGCTCATTGATTGGATCACATGCTTTGAATGTGTCTCTTATGCCAAATGTTGTTGTCCTAAGCAAAGTGGTCCTCCGTTTTCATTTTCAAGTGTGCCAAATATTAACAAGGCTCCACATACTTCTCTTAACTAGGTGCTCCTTTGAAGAAAGTGCTTTGGACCTCTCTTTCCATAACCCAAGCGATAAACAATCATAAAACCTCCTTAACTGGTGGATCCCTCCTCTAAACATGTATGTTCTTAGAACACTGGAAATGGTAAACCAATCTTTTTGTAGTCTATCCAAGACAAACATTCCTCATACTTTCTTATTCTGAGGTGTGGAGAAGGGTTTAAAGACATCCTCAAGACTAGCGCTCCAAATCTGTTGCCAATTCCTTGGGTAAAGTCTGATCTGTCCCATAACTGTCTTCCACAGCCTAGTGCTCCTCCAAAAGGTGATATATGCCTCTAGATATGTTGCTTAAGTGATACTAACTATTAACAATAACCTGCCACTAACTCATTAAAGATATTCAAGTGAATTTATAGCATTTGCCATACAAATCTTAGAAACATAAATATATCAATTTTAGAAGTTTTTTTCCAACATTTTATAGCTTGTCTTTCGATGATCATTCTGGTAATGCTCAATGGATCATGGTCAATTGGTTACTAGTGATCCAGATATTATGAAATGATCTAAACTAAAATATAGTTAAAATGTCTAAGCCTAATCTGAAAATAAACTTATTTTGAGTCAACCTTCCAAAAATTTCTCCTTAAACATGCATTACTTGGACTGTAATTTTCTTGACTGAACCAAGATCAAACATGCTTCTAACTGGAGGTTGAGTACTGATATTGTATCTACTTGAGCAGCATTCTTCTGATTTTCCAATATGATGCAGGTTGTATTTTGCTAGAGGAAGCTATATGATATTGCATATCACAGGAATGTACTACTCATAGTTTTCTAAATACCACTTTCATTCCTTTTCTGTTTGCACAGTCAGTGTTTTGATTTCTTTCACTGAATATGGATAGCATTACATGAACTGAGTGCGTTGCTCCCGGAGCACGGAGTGTTAGCCTTCTTATCTAGAGTATATGTGGCCAGAAGTTTGAATTTTGATAAATATTATAATCTAGTTTATATTATAGAGTCCTTAATTTGACTGCTTTTATCAACTGTCTTATTCTTGCATGCCTACTTACTTGAACATATTACTATGTTAGGGACTTGAGCTTTAATAATATTACAGCAACAATTCCAGATGCACTTCAGGATTTGAGCTCTCTGAAATTCTTGTAAGTAGATTGCTGAACAAAACCATATTTATTCCATCAAATACATTGTCACAGTTATGTGAAGTGCAATGTTTTTCTCTGAAAGCTCTAACAACCTATTATAAGGCAGGTCACAGGTGAAATCATCTGAAACATAACTTACATTTCAATGATTTCAGATTCCTTGGAAACAACAGCTTATCAGGGAAACTTCCTTCCCAAAAAGGTGCATCCCTTGAATACATGTAAATAATAAAACTCTCTCTCTCTCTCTCTCTCTCACACACACACACACACACACACTGTAACAAACAAACAAACACGTATGCACACTTTTTTTTGTTTTTTCATTGATTCTTTGGTAAGATGTGAATGCTCATCCACATAAAAGATGCATAGGTCAAACTGTATTTCAGATGGATGCATATGTATTTCGGACAATGTTCCATCAAATCGTCGGGATGTGGGAGTTGGGAAACACATCCAAGAGATATGTATAAACATCCCTCAAGTTTTAGGGAATTCCGTAGGAGACATTAGAGTCTTCATAATAAAGGACCCCACCCGAAATACTAAAAAAATAATTTAGAATATTTGAAGCTTGAAATATAAATGATAAACCATTGAAATTTTATAATCTTATACATAATGAGTTAAATTAATAATTAATAAATCATAAATCATCAATAGACTAACAACATTGTATTTCCCATTTTATTTAGAAAATTGAAAATATATAAGATAGGGCTGCCTTCGATGTTTAGAGGCAGAAATTATATTTTTGCAAGTACATTTTTGTTAAAATCATGATGGAGTTTGTTGACCACACTTCGTCAACTACCCCATAGCAGTACACCCCCATTTTTTAAAATGGGATTCGTCATGTTCGACATGGTTGCGCCATTCAGATTCCATCATCCAGATTTCATCGACAGTTGACATTGTTATAAATGATGTAAACCCATTCTGCATTGTTATGATGTAAATGATCTAAGTAAGACCGTCAGTGTATGTAATAGCCTAGGTAAGCCTAGTGTGTTGTTGATGATCTCTATCCTAGGAGGTTTTTTGTCTCACTGATTCACGAAAGTGATCGGCAGAGTTTTTCCCTCCAGCCTCACCCCAAAGCTAGGGTGGATTTTGTCATCAGCATACTAAGTGAGTCCTAGTGTTCTATCGAGTCCTTGTAAAAGTAGTATGAACTACTTGGTCTACTAGATCATATGTTGAGTCGCAGAACTGGGTATTTATTTAAGGGTCTATACAAATGGGTTTTTCCCCCTTCATGTATGTAAAAGTATTATCTCATGTAAAAGAGGGTTGGAAAAATAATTATAATCCCCTCTTAGTCAATTAATTAAATTTTCTGGTCAATTAATTAATAAAATCCTAAACCAGAAATTTAATTAATTTAGGGTCCTAAGTTAGGATTAAATCTTTAAAGGCAAAATTTGTGGGTCCTTGGAAAATGATTTTGAAAGCCCCAAACCAAGGGAATATTGAGAATTTTAAGAAATATTGGACCCTTGGGCCTTGTTGGTTAAGTCAAAGTCAAAATTGTGGGGTAATTAACTCAAAAATAGTATTTTTGAGTTAATTAAAATTGAATTAAATGATAAATTCGTTTTTTCCCCAAAATTTTAATTTCAACGCTCCGGATTAAAAGATAATTAAATCTTTTGGACGGTTGAGATTATTTTGACGAGGATCATCCAAACTAGCCGTTAGAGATCTAGTTCTATATATTTAGAGGTCTTTGTCAGTGTTGGATGATCCGATTTCAGAATCGTGTACTTGTCTGGAAGCTCTTGTGAATTTTTCTTGGTGAATAAAGCATAAAGACTTTGGGGTTACAGATCTTGATGTTCCTTCTCAAATTTATGTGGTGAATTCTCTCTAAACTCTGCTACTTGGTTTCTTGTGTTTTATGCTTGATGGCCTACATGGATTGATCTGCATATAGGTATCTTATGCAGTTTTCTGGATTTATGAAATAGCATTCTGATTTTTCAATGGATCTCATGTTGTTTTCTTAAATCTCTATCGATCTAAGATCTGGATCTAAGTGTGCAGGGAATTTTTTTTTAAAGATTGGGCGTCTGGGGAAGTCTTCGGTTGGACCAGCCGACTCCCAATAAACATAAATCTGATAAGCTCTTGATTTGTTAAATTTCGGGTCTATCTTACGATATTTGTGATTTTGCAGGGTTTCGAAGGCTTGTGCCTCTCACTAAAATTTTAAATTTCTGAAAATTGTGCTAAATGGATTTTAATCTGACCTTGAGGGTTTTAAATTTGTAAAATAGTTGTAAATCTGTAAAAAATTTTAGGACTGTGAGGGTTTATTTGTTTCATGGTGCATATATCTTCAGATCTGACGTATTGTTGCAGGTTACAAGTTCAAATCGGAAATTTTTTTTTAGATCTAAGGCAGATCTAGCCTCCAAAGGCCAGATCTGGCCTCAGAATCCCCACTGTGGGCAAATCTGGGCATGATTGGTTTCAAGAAGCTTTAAAAAATCTGAATTTTGGAACAAATTCTAAGTTGCTGGTCGATTTGAATGTACTGGGTTTATCTCTACATTAGCTGCTCATCATTTCTCTGCGTTATTCCTCACGTTTCCTTCATTCTCTGCGTTGAATTCATTCCCTTCCTGCGTCCAAGCTGTCAGCTCCATTCTTTAACACGTCCATCTCTGCAAACTCATCTCAATCCCATCGATTCCGCCTTCATTTCTGTTGCTAAGCGTTTTAAAACTTCGCCCTTGCCATTTCCGCATCACTGCAAGTCTAAAACGCAGCATTAAACCCTGGCGTCCAAGCTCCTCACGCTGCCGTCCATCGATCTGCACACACAAACTAAAAAAACGACCAGTCAAAAATCTCCCTGCGTCCAAACTTCGACCTATCCATCGAGCTGCCTGCAAAATCAGTCAAACGATAAGCTGAAACTTAAAAATCTTCTTCACGCCGTCCAAGCATCTCCGCCCTACCTGCAAACAAACGACACAAGCCAGCATTAAAAAAAAAAACGCGTATAAAATTTCCACGCCCTTTCGATTTGTTTCAACGTGTTTTCTTTTGGTGTATATAGTTCAGTGTTTAAGATATTTTTTGAGTCGGTTTTTTTTTTTTAAATCGAAGTGTTAGACCCGTTTTTTTTTATTTGGACAGCGTAGACTCTAGCATCCCTTTTTTATTTTTAATTGTAGTTTATTTCTAATTCAGTCGTTTTCATTTTTTGATTGTGTTTGTTCGATTTATTTAGATTGGTAGTCGTAGGGTTTCATTTTAATTTCATTTTAGTGATTTGATGAAAGCGTAGATGTTAAATTTGATATTAGTTTAGTTTTAGGATTTGAATTTTAAGATTTAGTTTAGGTTTTAAATTTGTTTAAGTTTAAATTTAATTTTCTTTTAGATTAGCTTTAGAACTTGTGTTTAGATTTATATTTTCAAGTTTAGATTCCATAAAATAAAAAATAAAAATTATAAAAAAATTATAAAAATTTCAAAAATCCTAAAAAAATATAAAATCCAAAAAATAATAAAAAATTCTCAAAATATCCTTTCTGGTCAAGTGAGTTTTTTATATTTTGAGATTGACTATATAAAATCGTTGATTTGTCTGGATCGAAATTAATTGAGTATTTTAAATCCTGGCATTTTTCATCATATTGATTCATGGTTGTAGTGTTCTCAATTGAATATCATTGTGAGCAATCGTGTTTTAATAAGCAGCAGTTAAACGTCACTTACTTGTTTATAATTGCATAGCGAGATCTTGTTTGACTCCTTTAGGCACTGGTCTTAACGTAAATTTTAATTTAGATCTGTGGAATCTCGCCCATTTTATCAAGTATTTGATGTTCTAGCTGTGTCTCCTGGATTTATCCTTCATTCCATAATAGGGTCTACCTCCCTTAACTTGCAAGGAGACGGTTTAAAGAGAGAGATTGGGGATAAGAGGTGACAGCCCCCAGTCTGAACCGTTGTCGCGGTGCCCTGAACAATCTGTGCGACAACA